>JAAMPD010000187.1:84931-111959 GCA_025266255.1 Trissolcus basalis
TATGAACATGGAAAATACGTGGAAAGCACATCTATTTCGTATGCTAAGGTAAATTGTTTATCTATTACTTTTCTTTCCACTTTGAATATTGTCTGGGATGGCTCATTATTCAATAAAACACCGCGTGTACTCAAAACATCTTTATTCACTTGGTTACATCATACTGAAACACTTTACAAAGACAAAACATATCTGCTCTTACAAGCACTCAATCTATACTCTGTTGCCACGGGGGGCCTCAACCAGGGCCTGGAATCATTTTTCCTCTCCCAACCTTCCATCCTTGCCCCACCCATGCATTCTCATCAACCATTACCCATTTTCCATTTTTCCACATTACTGTAAAATGTGAAAAAATTATACGTTTTTTGCAAATTAAATTAAATTAAAATATATTTCAGATGGAACGGTTGCAAGTTGAAGAAATGACTGAGTTTGCTCCACAAATTATTAAAGATCTTCCTCAATTAATTCCTACAAAAGATGGTGAATTAATCAGGTAAATTTCATCGGATGAGTTATCATATATTAGTTATTTACCTATAGTTATCAGGGAAATCTAAATATCTCATGTAAATAATTTTTCAGATTGGAAGCAAAAGCCATAGGGTTACCAAAGCCTACTGTAAAGTGGTATAAACAAGGTATAGAGGTGATTCCATCGAAAGAATTCCAAATTGAGGAATTTGAAGATGGAACATCTGTTCTTACAATTTCTGAGACCTATCCTGACGACACAGGAGAAATAACTTTTGAAGCGCACAATGCCCTCGGTGTTTCTACTACAACAACTTATTTGAACGTTGAAGGTATGTTTATAATGACATTTCTTATTATAAGGGTTAACGTTTATTAAAATGATATTTTTCAGATGCTTCAAGGAAAACCATAAAAAGAACCTTACCAAATTCCTTAACATTCTCTCACTTATACTCTTACAAAATTGCATACACTATTATGTATAATATAACACACATTTAATTTTTTTCTGCAATAGTTAAAAACACTAAAAAATACTACTGTGGAATTGTTACAGGTATTGTAGGTACAAAAGAATACCGAAAACCAAAATGGGTTACAGAAATGGAAGAAATGCAAGAAGCGTTACGAGGTAAGCAAAAACTTAGAGAAGTTTGCATGGATTTGTGTGCGCATGCTTTTTCGACTGATAGTTTTGACAAAAGAAATGACGATGGATCATCTCAACAAGACAGTTCCACTTTAATCAGCGAATGTTCATCGACTAAGACGTTAATGAACGTTGATCTTAATGATGAAACCAGCCGAACACATTTGGTTCCAGCAGTCAATACCTGGCCTCGCACAATTGAAAAAAATTTCTTTCCAGAAATGATACATTCTACTAGTTTTCATGTTGTTTACGAATCCGTGTCGGAAACAGTCACCAAAAATGGAAGTTTCACACAAGATAATTTTAGTCAACATAGCAATCGAATTATGAGTTTCACAGCAGATCATCGAGAAAAGTATAAACAAACTTATAAAGAAAAAAACGATAAATCGAGTGAAGTTGCTGATAGTACTCGATGCAAAATGACCAGATCGTTAAAAACAAAAGGACCAACTTATAAACGAAAATGTCATAATTTAAAATCGTATGATGATTACTCATCATCTTCATCAGATGAAAATTCAAATCGAAGTAACATACCGTGTTCACTGCGTAAAAAGTCAACCATTTCTGATAAAAATTTGATGCTTAATGACACAATTAATGTTAAAAAAAGCCATTCTAAAAGAAAAACTGCAAAAAAGATGATGAATTTCACCGATCTACCTCCACCGAATTTTGCACAAGTCACACACATCACAGATATATTGCCCTTGAATATCAGTGACGTAGAATCTCTAGATAGTAACATCAACAACTTTTATCTTTCTCCGATTGACGAAATTAGTGAAGCATCTACAAATAGTAGTAGTTACGTGCAAACGTCCAGAAAGTCTCACGATGAAACTAAAAAACTTATTGGTGACAAAAAAGCAATATCAAAACGACCTACTCGTCTTCAATTTAATCCAGTGAGAAAGTATCACACTTATCCAAAATCGAGAATTCCAATACCTAAACGTTTTGAAGCACGCCGTGGATATAAAACTACTGGATATCCATTGGAACCAAGAGAAATTGACTTGGACTCGTACCAACAATTACACACAGCAGATAGTCATGAAGAACTTCAAGAATTTTTGTTACTTGAAAGTCAATGTAGCGGTAATCTCGGATTAGCTGAGAATGTATCTACGTCAGAATTATCATACAATGAACAAAATTCTGAACATGAGAGAGACACCATGTCAGGTATTTTTTCAATGATTAAATTGTAGCATACAGAAATATGATCGTAAAAACGTAAAGTCATACAAATTAATTTCAAACAAATTAGGACATTAATTTATTGTTAGTCGAATAGTGCCAAAATATGTTACTGCCAACTCTGCTTAAAAAGATATTGCGTTCTCAGGGACGTTCATTAAAATCCCTGTAATAAATGCGTTGATGATATTAGATATTTTTAATTGTCTCATTCATTTTTATTCTGGATACAAGTGACTGAAATGATTAAATAGAAAAAAAAACAAACAAACAAACAAACAAACCAATAAACGCTTCATTGGTTCAACGTTAATCATTACCGTTATAATATTTGTATGATTATAAAGAAATATCATAGTCTGGATTTTATTTCTGAATAATTTTAAAATTAAAATTCCTTATAAGAATCATGTTTCTGTATGCTACTCTAATTGATATGCTATGAAACTAATTATGAAATAAAATATTTAATTAATAAAACAAAGTTTTTCATTTTCGCGCTTATAAATAATATATAAAGATAACTTTACTAATTTCTGATAAAAATTAAACAAATATTTCTCATGTCTCAGATTAAACCGTTGTAATTCGTTTTTCAAATACATTCTGCATTGAGTTTAACTTTGAATTCTGAAACATCCCTCATTTGATCGTAAAAACAAAAATACGATATGAATAAATAATTGAATACATCAATTTTTATAAGCGTGAAAGTTTTTTTGTTCGAGTTAAATTTATTTTTATTTTATAAAAAAATGGTTTTTCTTATTACTTTCTTGCTGCGCTTAACTTAAGTTACATGGATTGTCATAATTTTATAAAATAATATAATGATCTTATGAATAATTCATATTTTTTAACCAAAAAACAAGAGTATTTTCGCAATGATTGATGATGAATACTCGTAGTGGATGATCTGTTCTTTTTCAGCACGAAAGTCTTAATGCATGCATTTGATTAACGTTTGATGTGTTTTGATTAAACTAGATTTCTGACAAAGATGTCTTATAGTTGAAATGAACGTCCAAAGTCACCAGGTAATTTTTCGTTTGATTTTTCAACAAATTTTCTCGTTGAAAAACAAATTTATTCTTAATATTTTTATATATCTATTTTGATAGGTACTGTTAATTTTCTGATATTTTTAAACTATAGTTCTTATTTAAAAAATGTTATCTTATGAAATTTTCAAGATATCTTTTCACAATGTTATTTGTATGAAAAACATCAAATTTGATTATGTGGTTCTTCCATAAATTGAACGTTAATGCCAGAAAATTAGGGATGCCGTCGTTTCCATGATATGTGTATAAAAAAGTGTATCATTTTCAGCCACACAAGCTGTTCCACGTTTTATTCAAGAAATAACTGATATCTATGTACAAGAAGGCCAAAGCGTTACATTTGAATGTTCTTACTCAGGAAATCCCACTCCAGGTGAGCTTTACTATATCACGATATGAAGCCACCAATATCAATATTTTTCAGAATAATTTTACATTTATCATAATCTTATTTCAGATGTTGTCTGGTACAAAAATGATAAATTAGTTAAAAACACAGACAATGTTAAAGTTCATTTATTAGAAAAAGAAAAGAAAACTGTATTGAATATAAAAAGAGCTACAAAAGAAGATGATGCCAATTATGTTTGTAAAGCAACTAGTGAAATTGGTTTAGCAGTAACTAAAGCTAAATTAAAAGTTACGGGTTAGTAGGCGAATCGATTCACTAAAGTTTACATATTTCCAAATTTCTTTGTGTAAAATTATCGATTTTTTCCAGAACGAGCAGAAGGATATGTACCAGAAGAAGAAGAAGAAGTTCCTAGTTGGGAAGTTCAAGAGGAAGTTCCACAACGTAAATCCCATAAAAAGAAACGTCTCGAATTGAAGAAAGCAAAAGAAACTAAAGAAAAAATCAAAGCAGAAAAAGTTAAAGTCGAAAAGACTGAAGTTACTGAAGATAAAGGCACACTTTTGGATCAACCTGAAGATAGGTATTTATTTATTCATATACTTCAAATTTAGTTTTAAACAAGATAAACTACTCAAAGATAGACAAACGTAAAGTGCATGTACAATCATAATATACAGAATTATGAAACAGATGTTTCTAAATCAGTTGAACATATATATGAAAACATTTGCCCTGAGATTTGATTTTAAATTACATATTTTTTATTCTTGTTGAATAATATTTTGTTTTTAATCACAATTTCTCTTATTAGGCAAATTGCTGATGTTGAAGAAACTCAAGTTCTGGAGTCAGTCATGACAATTTCTGAAGTTAAAGAACAGGTTAGCTCTTATCGAATAAAATAATTAAATGATAAATCTGTATGCAATTTTTACAATTGAAGTATTTATTCTAGCCTGAGAAAGCTGAGCGGATAATACCGATCCAAGAATCTGTAACTACATCAATGACTGCATCTTTGAAACTAGTTGAACATGATACCAAGAAGGAAAAAGTACAAGAAATACCAGCAAAAGCTGAACGTGTTGTTGAGGAACAGCAGAGTGTAATGATAATATCAGAATTGCCCGTTGAAGATAGAGTGACAGACTTCATTATAGAATCAACAGTTGATAAGGCACGCATTGTATCCGATGTTCTTGAAACTATATCAATTAATGAGATTCATACTGAAACTGGAATCCGTGAAATAAAAAAGAAGAAGAAACCTAAAATAGAAAAAGCTAAAACAAGTTTGGTAAAAGAAGAGAGCGTTATTGTTACGGAAATTGTTGTAGAACAGATAATCGAAGAACAGAAAGAACATATAGCTCAGGAAGTAAACGAAATGATGGAGGTACTGAATGTTAGCGAATTTGGACCTGGTGAAACGCCACTTCGAGAATTAGCCACTATAGGCTATCTTGTTCGTCAAGGAGTTCCAGTTAATGAAATTAACGAGAGCTTATATAAGACTGACAAATTCCCTGCATTAAAAACGCCAGATGCTCAAAATGCTTTAGTACAGCTAGTTGAAAGAGAAGGCCATGGTCCTTTAATATCACAAGTTCTTACTGAAGAAACAACAACTGATGAAAGTGTTGTAGCTGCAACTGTTGGGTTCAGAGCATTTATGAAAATGATTGAACTAGAACATGCCACCGTAGAAGAAGTAATCACTCATTTCCTTCCTGAAGATTTCAGACCGAGAGCTTGGGAAGTTACAGAAGCTGTCGAGGTAAATAAAGTCATTATCATTTAGAATAATTATAAAATTCTGCAAAAATTCCTTTGCATACAAATTATAAAGTTATTTTTTATGAAAATGTGTAATATTATAATGATCAAGATTTTATGAATCATTAAGTATGAATCTACTCATTAGTCATTTTTACGAGATGAAATTAAATTCCAAAGTTTATTCATAAAACTATATGTTTTTTGTGTTATGTATGAATTTTAATTAAATTTATTTCAAATTTCAATTTTTTAAGTTTTTATCGAGTTGTAACAAAGAAATATTGGATAATTTTATTTATTACTTATCATTTTTAGGTTGAAACGGAAGAACACGTTACCGAGCATGTTGAGGTGCAACAGAAAACTGTTATTATGGGTAAGGTTTCATTTTGTCTACGAAGTATTATTAATACTCTCGATGTTAATAATTCGTTTGCATATTTTCTTCTTTAGTGAATAGAATAATATATTGTTTGTATTCATTTATATATGAACAATATATGATTTTTTGTACTAGGGATGTAATCATTTAGATAAAATTATATTGTTATTGAGTTATGAACACTATGTATTAATCTGTTAAAAATTGATATTTTATTGAGTACACTTTTGAAAACTTTTATACAATTATGGTTTCTTTTCTATTCGATAAAATAATGTTCGTGTTAAAAAACACATTAATATTTTTCAGAACGATGGCAAGAGAAACGAGCCGAGAAACAGGATATTCGAGAAATTGAAGGTTTGATACAAGCACATTAGCATGAATTTGAATTAAAAATTTCATTTTTCTTTTGAAAACTGTTAATAGAGAAAAAAAACATTTTTTTAATTTTGCATTTCTCTATTCTCGCATACTAAATTTTTTTTCACATTTTTTTGAAATTTAATTTAATTTTGTTTAATATATGTTATCTAATTCGAAAATTATTTATTATCTTGTAGTTTCATATATGCATGGAGTTTTAACCAATATTGCTGTGCATTGCTTTATAGAAGCCGCTATGCTTTTTACAGTATTTCTTTTAAATAATTAAACATTTCTGATTACTTTGTAACAATGAAAGTCTTATTTTAGTTTCACGCATCGCTTTTCGCTTCTAAAGGCTGATTTTTTTTCAACGTAAGTACATACTAGAGCATCATATGATGTTATATTATAAATCATATATGACGATAAATGTTGTTTCAATCATTCACGCATGATGTTTTATATTAAAAAATGATCATCTTCTCATTTAGATTGTTATTGAGGTTTTATTATTGTATATTATTAATGTCATATGAACTGTTCGAGTGTATTGTTTCTAACGATGATGAAGTTTTTATGAAATTTAAACACCAGAAGGAAAATTTTATCTAAGGTTCGAACAATTCTTCGAATATTGTACTATTACGACCTATGTGACACTAAATAGTATGATGGTATATTTTAAGTTCGAGAAGTGACGTTTTCCCACGTCACATTTATATTACGACTGAAACCAACCAGACTCAACTTACACACCAATAATACTTAACAATGACAAGTGACAATCGCAATTACATTTCAAATTCATATTCTTGTCCTACATGTATTCATCTATATATATATTCGTGTCTTATTAAAATATTCACCATCCATATATCCAGTACATTTTTCTACGATTTGTTGATTATTCATCAATTGAAACAAGTTACAAAAAATTAGGTACAATAAAATACCACGAATAAATCAATCTCAGTTACATTCTAACAATAAATTATTTAGAATGTTTACGTGAAACTTTTGTCGTCATATTTCTCAGGAAAAAATATATAATATAACAAAATGCAACAAAATGTAACAAATTCACACAAGCGCATGCCGCCCGAAATGCAGCTATGTTTTAGAACTATGAGTATTGTTACATTTTTATTCGCAAAATGAATTTTTTGGCAGTTTTGAAATGCATTGCAGTATGTGTTGTATGCGAACTTAACACTGCAAATCAAATTACAATTAATAGGTATACGAAAATATTTTCGCAATATTACTTTGGTGAGCTCATCGAATGCAAAAAATTAACACATTTATAAACAATTATGAAAAAATGATTTGAAAATGAAAGAATTTCCAGTTTGAAAATTACGAATACACCTTAAAGCTAATAATCTAACTAATGAAAGTTAGAAAGGAAATAATTAATACAATTTATTTTTAGATATTGGTCTTTTTGTTAGGAATGCAACAGCTAGCATGCTTAATGAGCCAAAAACAGTGAATAAGATTTTTTCTGAGTTTCAAATGCATACAAGCCTGCAGACTGCACTTAACGCAAATATTTTTTATTAGATTGTTTATGATGCATTGCATTACAATGTCATGCAAAATGTTTGAAACAAAGTTCTTGAATACTTTTCACAGAATACGAGGACACTAGGCAAGTACACAAGACACTTCGAAAACGAAAAGACAAACAATTTAAGGAAATCACACAAAAAGAAGAAATCGAAACTGTGTCAGATCAAGATATTCAGATTGTTAAAATAGACGAAGAGTACACTGATGTCCAGAAAAAGCCTGAAGAAGATGAAATTATAGAAAAAATTGAAGAAGAAGTTATTATTGTTGAGCGAGATCAAGAAGGAAAATTAGTCGAAAGAAAAAAGAAACAATTGTCAATCGAAGAAGAACAAATAGTTGAAGAAATAGAAGAGCTTAAGAAAAAGGTAAAACGAATTGAATCTAAAAAGCCGAAGATTGTTGAAGAAGATATTGAAACTGAAGAGGTTGAAGAATTGGATGTAGTGGAAGATAAACCATGTTTACCAATCTCAGTTAATATTTCAAGCCAACATTATGAAGTGATATCAGAATCCAAATTTACTGAACAAGCTCCTGGAAAACCCAAAGACGAAAAAGCAGTCATAGCTCTTAATATGATTAATGCTCTCACAAATGAACTTTTAAGTCTACAGGAAAAAGAAATTGATAGCGTTCAATTGACACAATTTGAGTCTAGAAGAGCTTCTGTATCAATGTCTCCGAATGAATCTTACACGACATCAGAAACGATTATTCAGCAAAGTGTCAGTGAATTGCAAATGCATTTACAGCCATTTATGGCTTCAGCCTCCCCAGAAATATTAGGTTTTGAAGAATTATTAGTCAGTGAAGCAGTGCCGAGTGAGACTAAGCCTCAAGAATTCCAGCCGACAATCAATCAATATGAAAAAGCTGAAATGAACATGACTTTACAGCAAGCAAAAACAATTGGTGAATTGACAATAAATCAAAATGAAACAGACTTGAAAGAATATTCAATGCCTCAAACTGTCAAGGCTGATGACACAATTTGTCCACACATCGGAGTAACAATTTATGAAGTACAAGAAGGATTGTTTGAAGATAAATTAGAATTAGATAGAATGAATATGACAAAACCTAAGGTGAATGTGATTCCAACTGAACCTGTATTGATCGAAGAAGTTTTAAGCGAAGTACAACCTTCTAAGTATTACCCAGAATTAATAGTTCCTACAGAACAAGCATTAACAATCATTATACCTCAGAAACAGTTTGTAACAGAAGAAACGCATGCTCCAGAGAAAGAAGGTATTTATACGGCTGAGAAAGTTCCTCAAACACAAAGTGCTCTAATAAATATTTCTACAGCTCGTGATGCAGCTGTTGTTAGGGAATACCAATTGCAAGAAAAAGAAACTATTTTGCAACCAGATCGTGAAATTGATTCGTTTGAAGCTCAACACAAAATTGATTTGTTAGAAAGCATATTCATTTCCACAATAAATCATCAAGATAAGGAATCAATATTTGACGTTGAAAAACCGGTCGAATTCAATGCTAATACCTTCTTCTTAGAGAATGAATCTGTATCAATTACAGAAACAATGGTAACAGAAAAAGAACATAGGTATCAGTTGGAAGAAAAACCGTCTTTGAAAACCGCAGATTCTGAAATTATTCCCTTGAATGTAAGTTCAACGTTCAGTACAATAATTCAAGATTCTCTGAATGAATATATTCCTGAAGCCAAAACAACTGCTGCGCTTGCAGAAACCAATGTTCGACCGAAAAAGTACATACATATATCAGAAGTAGAAACTGCAGAATATCCATCAGATTTCAAAGATATTCTAAAGTATGTTGAAGAAATCAGTACTTTTTCTGTTGAAACAAGCGAGGCAAAAATAGTTCATGAAACTATATCTAGTGATAAAGAAAAGATTTTTGAAAAAGAATTTGAACTTGAACAGTCTAATGTCGAAATATCTTTCAGTCCGATAAAAAGTGTTGAAGTGTCATTAAACACTCTTGTTGAAAAAGAGAGTGATTTGAAAATCACTGAATTACCTGAAAGTCATAAGAGTAAGACGGTTCCAACTCACCCTAACGTTTCTTTACAAATTGAAGAAATCAGAGCACACGATTCTATCGGAGATGTTGGACAGGTAATACCACTATCAGCAAAGGCTAAAATTGACAGTGAAAATTTGGAAGGAACTATTGTTGATCAAGTGGTTTCACTTGAACAAGTTGTACCGTCTGTAGACGAAAAACTTAATATCAAGACTGCTGATGTCGTGATTGATGAAGTCGAAAGTATTCGAACAAATGAAATCATTGTAAATGAAACAGAAGGTGAGTATACGAAATATGAAGATATTCGGGGAGCTTATGCAACAACTGATATTGCTACTCACATCGCTGCAGTACATGGTGAAGTAAGAACCGAATCGCCAACGAATGAAGATTTACCTGATTTTATTGTAAAAGAAGTCGAAGCTACATCTCAACAAATTCCAATGGAAGGAATATCCATAAATATTCAAGAAATTGTTGAAAAAGAAGATATTTATTATGACAAAGAACGTCCGAGTGAGAAAAAAGTTAATGTTGGATTATCGGACACTCGACCTGGAGCAACTATTCTGGAAATCATTCCACATGAAACAGAACACTCTTTTGTTCCACAGCTTCAGAAGCTTGAAGATATCAAGGTGGAAACATTGGTTGAAGCCCATGCTACCGCTATTAAAACTGAAACTCTGTCAAGTGACAATGCACCTGAAATTATTACTGACAAACCAAGAAGTGGAAAAGCTATTACTCATCAAGAAGCGTTAGATGAAATAGTAATAACTGAAACTCACATTGCCGAGACAGAAAAACCTTTCGTAGAAGATACAGTACCTTTGAAACATAAGGCAGAAGTAGATATAGAAGATATGGAGAAGTTAATCGTAAATGAAATAGTGACTTCACTGAATAAAGTGAGTAATATACGCTTTTATATGTTATTTTTATGAACTTGCTCACAGAAAAAATCATTTGCGTAGAAAATTAAAAGACAAGCATTTCAACATATTAATATCAAACAACCAATGTTTCCCTGGCGACGCCATATTTTTTACGATTTTTTATTCATTATATTTTTCACTTAAAATAATCAATTTCATTTCAATCATTTGATATTTAAATATATGAGATATACTCGCAAAATAATTAAAAGGTCATTTATTGATCTCTCGATTTTCATACAAAACCTATATTTAATTTGTAAACTGTTATGAATTAATTTTTTTAATTCGCTCTATTCATACTATAAATTTAAGTAGGTTTGAATATAACAGAAAGTATAATAATAAATATGAAAAAAAAAAGATATATATGTGCTTAAATTATACAAAAAACTTATATTTTTGTAGTTTATGCTCCAACTTTTTCAATATAGGAAATGTTTTGCTTCAAAGAGTTAATATTTTTTTAATTATCTATATTCTTCTAATAGTTCGATTTTAACAAAGAAAGATATACATTTCGAATTTTAGTATCTTCTTTTCGCAGACGTTTTTTATATTTGTGTGTCTACGTTTTTTCATTTAAGGAGGAACAACTGCCTGTGGAATATGCTCCAGAAGAACGTAAAGTTAAACTAAATCTGACCTCAGGTCATGCAGTTGCGCAAAATGAAGAAGTGATAACAACAATGAGTACTGAAATTCATGAACATGTCAAACCGACGACCGTATTCGCAAATCCTGAACAAAGCGGATTAGATATTGCACAAAAAACGGTGATTGCTATATCTGAAAAAGAATCTGAATTCTTAGAAATCATACCAGACCAGAAACAAATCAATATTGAATTCGAGGAAGGTCAAGGAGTACAAGTTATATTCACTCAAACGGGAGACAAAGAAAAATACATGCTTGATAAAGAAAAACCTACTACAGTTGAAGCCTCAGTAGACTATGAATTAAAAAATGTTGCTTCAATGCTTGTAGTTGATGTGGATACAGATTTAACTGAATTATCAGAAACAAAACCTGAAACCAAGTTACCGAAAAAATCTATAATGCCATATAAATCAATTTTAGCAGAAGAAGTTTTGACTCGCGAATCAGAAACTCCAATATTGGAACTTAAACTAATAAAAAGTAATGCTCAACAGAACTTTGAAGAGGGTAATAGTTTATTGGTCTCTACTGTTATTAGTGGTGAAAAAGAGAACGTACTAAAGGAGGACAGGAAACCTGCAACTGAAATTGTAACGATAGATATTGTGGGACACAAAGTAGCAGTATCTAATGAAATTACTCCTCAAAATTCTGTCCAACTTTTAGCACCAGAAATTGCACCATCAGAAAAAGCATTAGTAGATCACACAATTTCTCATAGTATAATAACAACTGAAATGTCAACCGGAGAATCAGAATATTTACTGTCAGATTTCGTCAAACCTGAATCCAAACAAATTAATGTTGAATTTGAAGAAGATAATAGTGTTAATGTAATTGAAACTTTTGTGTCAGATAAAGAAAATGAATACAAAAAATCAGTTACATTTGCAGAAACTACAAAATATACTGTGGATGTTACACATAGGATAGCCGAAAAAATAGAAATAACTGTAGAAGGGAAATCTGCTGAAGTTGACTTTTCTTCTCCTCGTCCATTTTCTGCTGATGAAAAACATATGCTTTTTGAATCGTATGTACAAGCAGAGGCTATTCCTTCGGAAAAAGAGTCTGTTTTCGTTGGAGACTTTAAGCCAGTATATAACGAAGCTAATTTATGTGTTGATCATAATACCGAAATTCTGGAAATAACTCAAATTACACCAGAAGATAAAGAGTCTATGTTAAAAATTCCACAGAAACCAGACAGTAATGTTGCTGAAATTGAATATTCTGGTCATACAGTTGCTGAAAATAGAGAAGTATCAGTAATCTTGAATGCAGGATTGATTGAAGATATAAAACCTAATGTCAAATCAATATTACCTCTACCCATTCTGTTCGAAACTAGTGTTCAATCAGAAGTCCAACCTCATGATAGTGAACAATCACTAGAAGTTTCAAAATTAGTTACAAAAGCAGTTTGTGATATTAAACATGTTGAAGAACAAAGTTTGATTGTTTCATCGGTGACATTGAATGAAAAAGAATCGAAGTACGATACACCAGATTTACCATTAATTAAAAAAGCTAGTCCTAATTTGGTAGATGGACATACGGTTGTTGAAATAACAGAAGTTGTAACAATAGATGAAGTAGGTGAACAAGAAGTTAAAAAAGATAAACATCAGAAAAATACAGCAGTTGGTGACATTATCATAGAACAGGGATTCGTTGAAGTAACTTTAACAGAATCGCAAGTAGATGTGCCTCATAAAGATATAAGTTTCTCTGTAGAAATTCAAACAGCTTCTACTAAACGGGATACTTTTGACAGTATTGTCATAACCGAAAATAGAGCAGAAGAAATTGAACAGCAAATGGAAATGAACACCCAGTTGAAAACTCAAACTGCACATTCAGATGTTCGCCAAGTTGAATCTGTTCAAATTTCTGAAATAACCACTCAAGAGAAAGAAGGTACATTCAGCTTTCATATGTCAAAAACTCAAGAAACTACTTCTTCAATACAAGAATCAACATCTATAAATGTATCTCAAGTAATATCGAGTGAAAATGAAATTCAAATTCCAACGTTTGAAATGCCAAGTACAAAAACTGCTGCATTGAATTTGTTAGGAAAAGAAGTAGCCGAAACAATGCAAACGACGCCTGTCATGAATTCTGAAGAATTCACAATGTTTAAACCAGTTGAAGAAACGAGTAAACAATATGTAAACGAATTACACTCTCTTATAATTCATGAAGTAGTTTCTGCGGGTAAAGAAAAACTGATAGATATTAAAAAACCAGGAACTGATAGTGCAGAGCTATCTGTAATGGGTAGGCAAATCGCGGAATCAGAAGAAATCCAATTCGGTATCACTACCGGAGTCATCAAAGAGTTTGAAACGCCTGATAAACATACGGGAACTACACAACTGGAAGAATATATACCATTAACAGTATCGGATATAGTAACAAATGACTCAGAAAATATATTACAAGAAACCGAGAAATATAACGAGACTCAAGCTCATACAAATATATCGGGGAATATTGCAGCTGAAACAGTTGAAATAATCACTATGAATAATACAATGTCAATGTTAGATAAAACATTGCCAGATGCTAGAACTTCTGAATTCGTAGTCGAAGCATTTATGCCTTTGGTTGTATCTGATGTTGTTACGTCTGAATCAGATAATAAATTAACTACAGCAGAGTATCAACTTGAAAACCTTACAAGAACAAGCTTACTGAGTCATGAAGTTGCTGAAACTATGGAAATTATAACAGGAGCAAATGTTGATGAATATCAGTCACTCTCAACCGACAAGTTTAAAGGTAAACCAAAAATCGATGGATTATTAACTACTTCGGTATCTCAAATAATACCTAACGAAGCAGTAAACATTCTAAATGACATCACAAAACCAGAGTCGAAAAACGTTCAAATTAATGTACAAGAAAGAACTGTCGCTGAATCAAATCTCATCCAACCTCTTAATGATATTTCAGAATTTTTACCACCAGTATTCCCAGATACACAGGAAAGCATTAAAACAATCGAAGAACTACATTCGGTTGGCGTTTTTGACGTTTTGGCTCAAGAATCTGAAAGTGCATTGACTGAAACTAAACTACAAAGTGAAACAACTGCCCATCTCAATATCACGAGTACTCAAGCCACAGAAACATTCGAAATTATAGCTTTGTCGAATGTCGATAAACATTCAGGAATAGATATTATAGAATCACGTAACGTTAATGTAACATATGATGGATTACCATCAGCCATAATATTTGAAATTCCTTCTAATGAAGTAGAAAAGGAGTTAGCAACAAAAGATACCTATGATACGAAAACAGCCGAAATTGATATTACTGGAGAAGTAATAGCAGAAACAAATGAAGTTGAAATATCAACTGATGTTTGTGAAATGAAAGAACCTACTATTACTACACAAAAAAGCACTCAGTCTGTAGACGCTCTAACAACTGCCTCAGTACTTCAGATATTGTCGATTGAAGGTGAAAATATATTTATTTTGGAAGAAAAACCTTTGGTTCGAATGCCGAAACAAAGTATTGATAGTATAAAGGTTGCAGAAAAAGAAGAGGTCTTAACACTTGCAAATACTGATCAATTCTTAGATAAACTGCGTCCAACACAACATAAAGGCATACCGGTATTCGAAGAATCAGTGCCTGTAGAAATTACACAGGTTTCGCCTGAAGATTTGGAAATTCCATTGGAAATTTAAAAAATCTGAAGAAAATAAAACAGCTCATCTTGGAATTACAGTTCAAGAAACTGTACAGATTAGTGACGTTTTAACGATCGGAAATGTTACTAAGATAGATGATGTCATACCAAGTATTTCAACCATTCAAGAGACATTAAATACGTTCCCACATTTAACAATAAATCAGACAATATGTAATGAATCAATTGAAACAATATCGAGAACCGAAATACCTACTGAAAGAA
Organism: Trissolcus basalis; assembly: GCA_025266255.1. Classification (NCBI taxonomy): domain Eukaryota; kingdom Metazoa; phylum Arthropoda; class Insecta; order Hymenoptera; family Scelionidae; genus Trissolcus; species Trissolcus basalis. The sequence continues at coordinate 100,345 of JAAMPD010000187.1, forward strand.
AAGCTATCATGGAATTATCAGGAGGAAAAGTTGCACAGACAAGTGAAACATTGATAATGTCAAGTCATGACGATATGATTACACTAACTGCACAAGAAAAACACGTAACACAGCCTGAAATTGAAGCATTATCATCTGTTATGATTTCACAAACAATTTTCAACGAAAGAGAATCTTTATTCTCGGATATAATCACACCTGTTACTAAAGAAGCAACGATAGATATTGTAGACAACAAATACGCGGTTTTAACAACTGAAAATATGACTATGTCGAATGTAGAAAAACTCCAAAAATTAAAACATCCAGAAAAAGAAAGTATTACAGAAAGAATGAAACTAATTTTACCAGTAAATGTATTGCATACGACGACTATTGAAAATGAAGATGTATTCACCGTCACAGATATTCCACATGAACAAAAAAGTACTACAAGTATATGTACCAGAATGGTTCCTGAAGTAACAGAAATACTAACAACAACGACGACGGACGAATTGAAAGAGATCGAATTGCCACAAGGCATTCACAAAGATATGCAACTCAGTGAGTTCGAGACATTACAAATTTCAGAAGTTATTGCTGAAGAGAAAGAAAATATCTTTGAAACTTCTGAACAGCCTGTCCAATTTGAAGCACATACTGACATAGTGACGCAACAAGTAGCACAAAAAGAAGAAACGTTAACTGAAACGATAGCTGAAACCATAAGAATGGAACAAGCACCAATAAACATTACAGGAACTGAAAAAATTGACACTGTTGATTCGTTGCAAATTTCATGCACCTTTTCAAATGAAACTGGTATTCATATTCAACCAATATCAAAACCTCGTGAAGAATCAGCACAAATAGAGTTAGTTACAAATGTAGCTGCCGAAATTACTCAGATACAAGCGGGATCATTATTAGACAAATTAGAAACAGAGATATCCCCAGAAAAACAAAAGGGTAAACAACAATTGGACACATTTTCAACAATGGAAATTACACAAATAATTCCATCTGAATTGGAAACAGATTTCATACCAACAGACATTCCGAGGCATAAAGTCACACAACTGAATATAACAGGAAGAGAAATAGCACAAACTACTGAAATAAATATAATGTCAACTACAGGTGAATATGAAAAAATATTGAAACCATTGTCACAAAAAGGACAAACTAATGTAGAAGAAATGAAAACTGTAATGATTTCAAATGTGATCACCAATGAAACAGAACGAGAGTTACCTGAAATAGAAAAACCTTTATCCAAAAAAGCACAAACAGATATATCTGGTAGAGAAATTGCAGAAATCACTGAAGTAGTTGTAGCGTCGACTACTGACAAGTTTTCGAGAATAAAAGTGATTGAAGATACGGCACATGAAATGCGTGTTGATACAGTGTCTTCATTAACCGTTTCTCAAACTGTTACGGAAGAAAAAGAAGAATCTTTGTCACTGTCCGAAAAACCGGTAATGAAAATAGCCGAACTTCAAATTTCTGGACGAGAAACTGCTGAAACTACAGTAGTTCTTCCATCGTCAATGGTTGGTGATTTCGAGAGTTTCATGTTGCCAGAAGAACAATCTGGTAAAACACAAATGGATGCTTTATCAATGGTCCAAATAGAAGAACTCGTAATTCCAGAATCAGAAGGTGTACTTCCAACAGCCGAAAAGCCAAAAGAAAATCTTGCTAAGCCAGACATATCCAGTAGAGAAATCGCCGAAACGACTGAGGTAACCATCATGTCAAGTACAGATCAATATGATCAAAAAGTTAAACCATTAACTCAGTTTGGCAAACCAGACATTGAAGAATTAACATCGATACAAATTTCAAATGTGATCACCAATGAAACAGAACAAGAATTACCTGCAATAGAAAAACCTTCATCCAGAAACGCCCAAACCGATGTAATTGGCAGAGAAATTGCGGAAACCACTGAAGTAATTGTAGCATCGACCACTGACAAGTTTTCTAAAACTAAAGTGATTGAAGATACGGCACAGGAAATGCGTGTTGATACAGTGTCTTCATTAACCGTTTCTCAAACTGTTACGGAAGAAAAAGAAGAATCTTTGTCACTGTCCGAAAAACCGGTAATGAAAATAGCCGAACTTCAAATTTCTGGACGAGAAACTGCTGAAACTTCTGAGGTTTTACCAACATCCACCGTTGGTGATTTTGAGAGTATTGTACTGCCAGAAGAACAATCTGGTGAAACACAAATAGACACTTTATCAATGGTCCAAATAGAAGAACTCGTAGTTCCAGAATCAGAAGGCGTACTCCCAACAGCCGAAAGGCCGAAAGAAAATCTTGCTAAGCCAGACATATCCAGTAGAGAAATCGCCGAAACGACTGAGGTAACCATCATGTCAAGTACAGACAAATATGATCAAAAAGTCAAACCGTTAATGCAGCTTGGCCAACAAGATGTCGAAGAGTTAACATCAATACAAATTTCGAGTGTAGTTCCGAATGAGTTGGAACAAGAATTACCATCAATGGAAATACCTACATTGAAAAAAGCTAAAACTGATTTAACTGGTCATAATATTGCAGAAACTACTGAAGTGATAATAGCATCTAATACTGGCAAATTTTCCAAAACAAAATTAATAGAAGATACCGCTATTGAGTTGTGTGTTGATACAGTGTCTCCTCTAACTGTGTCTCAGACTATTGCGGAAGAAAAAGAAGAATTCTTGTTAGCATCCGATAAACCGGCAATGAAAATGGCAGAACTTCAAGTTTCAGGGCGAGAAACTGCTGAAACTTCATTGGTTCTTCCCTCATTAATGGTTGGCAATTTCGAGAGTTTTGTGTTACCAGAAGAACAATCCGGTAAAACAAAAATAGATTCTTTGCCAATGGTCCAAATAGAGGAAACGGTACTTTCGGAATCAGAAAGTATTCTTCTAGCTGCTGATATTCCAAAAGAAAAACTTGCTAAGCCAGACATTTTGAGTAGAGAAATTGCTGAAGTAATTGAAATTACAACTATGTCTAGCACAGATCAATGCAACGAAAATGTCATGCCAGCGTCTCAAGTTGGTCAACTAAATGTAGAAGAAATAAAAGCGGTTGAAGTTTTTGGTGTAGATATTAACGATGCAGAAGAAGAATTTTTAGGAAAATTTATCAAAAAACCTGAGTTTGCACAAATGAATATCACTGGTAGTGAGATTGCGCAAACTACCGAAATTGTTATTGCAACTAACGTAGATACATTACCGAAAAAACAAATTTCAGAAGAGACGGCAAATGCTTTGGATATTAGAACATTATCATCTTTAATTGTCTCCCAACCCATATCTGGAGAGATCGAAACTAATATGCCATCGTTTGACAAACCAAAAGAAAATTATGCTGAAGTGGAGTTGTCTGGTCGAAACGTAGCTCAAACAAGTGAGTGTATAATTTCGTTGAAAACTGATGATTTTGAATCTAAGTTGCTAAAGGATGCTCATAGTAAAACATCATTCGACGAAGTCGAAGCCGTTATTATTATGCAAACATTCACTAATGATAATGAATCAAGTTTAGTACCTGATTCAGTAGTTGAAAATCAAGCCAAGTTGAGCATCACAGGCCAAAACGTAGCCGAAGTTTCTGGAAACATTCCGTTATTAGATGTCTCCAAATTGAATATCGAAAAACTTCCTGATACTCAGAAAAGTTCACTAAAAGTAAAAGAATTTGATTCTGTAGAAGTATTACAAGCCGTATTACATGAATCTGAGAAATATTTTGAAAGTCAAATACAATTTGATCATCAAAAAGCACAGGTAGATGTGTTGTCGAGGAGTATTGCAGAAAAATTTGAAACTATACTTTCTGACACTACTAAAAAACTGGATGTTTCTGACAAAGTAGATATTTCAAATACAGCTGCTCTAGTTATTGAAGAGAGAAAACTTGCAGAAAATCAAGAAACTATACCATTTGAAGTACAATTTGATTTGTCAGTGCCAGTAAGACCTTTAGAAGAAACAGCAGAATTATCGGTACTTGGACAAACTGCAGCTGAAGTAACACAAATTATTCCTTCACATACAACAAATATTCTTTCTAGCTCAGATTTAGTTGAAGAAACACAAATCATACCAGAACAGATACCTCACAAAAGTATAATAGAATCTCAAGTTTTTTCTCATGACACTGAATCTGAGTTCAAAATTCAAAGCAAGCATCCTATTGTTCAAGCAGGAATAGAATTTCAATTATCTGAAAGTATATCTGTTATTGAATCGAAGTCTGATGAACGAGAATTGGAAAAGCAAATAATAAGCACAAACACTTGTCATGCCAAACATAATTTAATAGAACAAATAGCGGCAGTTCAAACCGAAGTTGTTACTGAAGATACTTCATCTGAGTTAGATATGAAAACACCTCATAAAACTTCAGTAATCCCAACAAGTGAAATTAAACACGGTGTAATTACAAATGACATGAGCACAACAATAAAAGAAGAATCAGCTGCACCTGTTACATTTGAATACTTCACAGATCAGGCATCTATATCAATTGAAAAAGATCATCTGGTAGAAACTAGCGGTAAGTTTACTTGTTACAAATTCAATGAACAAAGTGAGTCATATAAAAAACTTCGTATGATCTGCGTTTTGAAAATCATTTTATGACATTTTTGGTCCTTTTAAGTGATTCGAAAGTTACTACACAGTCATAATAGTCATTTTTTTTGTTTGATAGAAAACTATTCTGCTAAAATTAACATGTAAAATTTGTATATTTCATCTTTCAATGTACAGAAATATTATTCAACGTTGAATAATTTCAAAGATTATTCAATAATCAAATTACTAAACTTGTAAACTGATTTATAAGTTTCATGAAAATAAATTTTCATAACACGTGCTGTGAAACTGACTAGTTTCCGCATTGATTTTAGTGCAGAAACTAGCCATTTGCGGTACAAAAATGCTGCGCAGTACGGAAAACGCTTTTTGCACGGTATACTGCAAAGAACTACTTTTTGCTCTAAAATCAATGTGGATACTCGTCAGATCCACACTACTTTTTATAAAAAATACTATGTTCTACTCGTGCAAAAGGGAATTTTCCGCCCTCGTACAACAATATAGTATTACATTACACGGAAAAAAAATATTTATTCACTAGTGGCTACTATTAATAATTCACTGAGTGATTGAAATTCAAATATTTTGTGAGTTACAATTGAGTGTTGTAAAGAAAGCACGGAAAAATTTCGTTGTGCCAATGAGTGACGCGTGTGACATCTGTGCATACTTAATTGCGTTAGACCAATTGTAGCACATAACCTATAAGTTTTGTTTACACCTAAGCACTTATGTCACGCGCACCTCTTATCAGTACGAAAACATTCGTCAGTGCTTTCTTCACATCAGTGAGTGATGTGAAGCCAACTAATGCCTGACGTATCATTGACATATCCCGATTCTAACTCACAAAATATTTCAGTACACATCACTCAGTGATTTATGAAAAGTAGCCACTGATAAATATTTTTTCCGTGTAGTATATGCAGATTTGTTAAATATTTGTTGTATTTATTTTCTAAGTTTCAAATTTTATAATGTACAAGAAATGAATAGAACAAGAATGGTTGGTATTCCGATAACACTGAATCGCGACCAGTCGAAAATTGTCAAAATTTATTTTTGTCAATTATTGTAAGGTCGAGATTCAATTTACTGCAATATGAACCATTTAAGTTCCGTTTTTTGCGTGAAGATTTGACTTGTAACAGAAAGAACTATACTGTTGAGTTTTAATATTGCTAGATCTTCTATTCTAGCAAGAGTACGTTCCATTACAATAAACAAAACGTTCAAAAATATTATTCTAGTGTTTATTCATTACTCAAACTACTTTTATAAGAGACAATAAATACGCATTATTAATTATTTTTCGAAACGAAGTATGATTTATTAACTTTTAAGCTTGGCTGAACAGTAAAATAACGTCATAATTAATGTAAGTTGATGTAAATTAGATACCATTGTTGCATAATATTTTTTAAAAATTGGAAAAAAAATTGTTTTTCAAATGATTTCATTATTCTTAATCCTTACTATCCTTACTAATATATAAAAACGAAAGTATGTTTGTTTGTTTATTTGTTTGTTTGTCAGCGAAAAACTCTGAAACTAAACGATATATTTGAAATATAATTATACATGGTTATTTTTTAGCATCACAGAATTGAAATAGGCTACTTAAAAATTTTGATTTGAGAAGTATTTTTTGAAAAAATTTCAAAAATATCCAATTTCAACTTTCTTCGGCGACGAATTCTCTTCCGTTTTTTGATGGATTATGTTCAATTATAATATTAAATTTAACATTAATTGGAAATATTATTAATTTTTGATTCAATTAATAATAAAACTTATTGAAAAATAATTAATTTTTGAACAAAATCTTCAAAAATCCAGAACTGAAAAAATTTTTATTTTGTTATACTAGACATGAAAATAGAAATATTTTTTGTTACGTCGAAACTTTATAAATAACAAAGACGGATACAATACTCAAAAATTTTAAGATAAATCTTAACTATCTTTACTATAATAGTATATAAAAATGGTTCTAATGTAATATAAAAATTATGCTAAATGATAATGATAATTGAATCGTGCAATGAATTTTCAATTATTCCAAGGTAATATTGTTTTAGTTGTATTTTTGAATGACTTTTTTCGATTTTGATACTCACAATTACAAACATATTTTCGTTTTCATATCAAAGTAAAAATTGTGGAAATTAAAACAATTGTCCACTTATTGTTTTTAAGTTTAATTTTGTAGTGACGTTATCCTGCATTTAATAGTGCAGCGACGCAAATATGCGTGCGAAGCACGCATTTTTAGCTATTCTTATATAATTTTGAAAAAGTATCGGAACTATACAAATTATATCCCACTATATACGGATAAAAAAAGACATCAAACTTTAGAATGATTTTCACCAAAGCTCAAACGGTGAAGCTTCAAACAAGAACTTACAATGTTCACAGTAAAACTTATTTGGAATTGAGTGAACAATGTCCGCGGTTTAAAGTGATCACAGAGATTTTTATGTTCTTTTTTTATCCTTGTAAACAGCTTTTAATCAAGACAAACTAATTCAAAATACTGTTCGAATTATGAATCATCGATCTCGTTTAATACAAAATTTAGTATAACTATATCGTTTTTGAATTAATGTTTCTATGGTCTATACAAAGACAATGTCTGATTTCAAAAGACAATGGAATTAAGGTATGAGGCGCACAAAAAAACCACCACTCATGAGTATTGTGCAGAATTGTAGCATCTATATCATCGGTTCATGCAATTATTATATCAACAAGTGTTTTAGAAACAATAATTTGTTGTCTCTTGCAGAAAATGTGGTTTTCGGAATTTGTTTATAAAAAGAACTATTTGTTATTTATAGTGCATGCGTGACATAAAACTAGGGAAATTCTTGATCAATCACTGAAATTTTCTATAAAATTCGTGAATTTGTTCATTTAATTCAAAAATGCATTGGTAATATCAACGTGTATGCTCAATACTAGAACATCAATTATCAAAAATTGATAATTTTATTAACATTTCAATAAATTTATTCGATTGTTGTATCAATGAAATGATTAACGACTGCAAAAAGATGATCAAACTAAATCGCAAGTATCGTAGTTCGTAAAATTGATAAAAAACCTTTGCAAATCAAATACATATAGGCATGTCCCAAAAACTTTCAACTTCATTGTCTTCACTAGAATTTGTGGTTTTGAAGCTTAATTTATCAATTATCATTGTTCTAATGTATTAAGGATGAGCAAATTAATCGAGTGCAAAATTTATTTTGAGCAAAATTGGTTTCTGTAACATCCCTGATAACCACCGTTTATGTAAATGATTTAGATAAAATTTGAGTAAATGTAACTCCTCATTGTGCTGCATCATTTACATACATCGTTTACATAAAAAAAATTTTTGTCAAAATTAATAAACGAACATAAAAAATGATTTTCATTTTTCAAAACTTAGAAAATTCAACAAATTTCATTTGCATGTATACAATTCATGTAAATAATGCAGGACGATGCGGAGTTAGATTTGCATAAATTTGTTGTATAGCATTTATGGAAAGTTTACACAAAATTTACATAAATCTGGTTATCAGGGATGTTTTGAAAAAAAAAAAGGTGCGAAATTGGCTCTAAGTGACGTGTCTCTCTGAGACTTTTCAATTTACTTTGTTTCATCAAAATCAACCAATAACATATTTACAAATCAAATTCAATAGATTTTATTGATTGAATTCCATACTGTTCGAACATACTGATAAAAACAGTTGATTAACTTCAATAAAACTAAAAAATCTTGTTAAATGAATGTCCTTCAAATTGAAACTTTTTTCATACTGTCGGAATTATGTAGGAATTTTATCTATATATTGACATCAAATGTAATGATATAATAATAGGATGGAAGCGTATTTAACGTAGAACAGCATGCGTTTGTACTTTGTTTGAAATATATATCTACATTCGAGGAAATCCATCAGAAGAACAGAACTGTCACCGCGTAGAGGTTATTACCCTGACTCTTTTGCTGCAACTAATATAAATTTAATGCGATCAAATGATAAAAAATGTCAAAAACTATAATTTTCGTAAGATTCCGTGAGCTGTCGTAATTTTTTTTCCTAATTGAAAAATGATCATTAAGACATCACAACGTGTCTTAAATTGGACAAAGTGTCTTAATTTTAGACGCTTTCAGTTTTTTGAAGTTTTTTTTACTTAACGAGCTTTATTTATTTATTATATGAAGTCATTATTTCAATGATTTCATAATACTAATTTAGATAATCGATAAATGAAAAAACAAGCAAGCTTCAAATGAAGAGGCGAAAAAATGTGGAATACGTGAGAAAGTGACGAGAAAAGTTAAAATCAGATCCAATAAAGTATGTAAAGTTGAGAAAGAAAGAAGCAGATAGAAAAAAATTCTTGAACAAGAAGGATACCTACTGGACGAAAACGAAAAATGCATTGACGATTTTGCACATCTCTTGATACTGTTAGTACTTCCATATTGATACATATTCCCATTATAAAATTGACTTTTTTTAGATTTTCATACAAAATAATTTTATTTTTCAAATGTGAAGGTTTGTGAGACATGCCCATATAACAATTTAACAGTCAATTTATTATGCATTCCTTGTTCTGTTGGAAATTTCGATAATTATCATCGATAATATTTTGATTAAAAAAGACAACAACAATATTGAAAATAAAAACCGTAAAAGTCATATAAAGTTCATTTTTCAAATACAGAATACTAGAAAACATGGATTAGTTCTTGCTTATTCTGAACTGAAATTGAACTTACGAATACAGTGTGATGAAAGATTATTTTCCAGTATTAAATACAGACATGAATGAAGAAATGAGGGTCCGGATGCAATAACCAAACATATGCTCGAGAGGTTATGTGTTAAAAACCAGAAAGTATCGAGAAAATTTTCGTTTTAGACATATTTTAAGTAGCCAAATTGTTCTTTAGATTATTACAAAGGATTTGGCTACTCAAAGTATATCGAAATCAAAAATTTCCTCGACATTTTTTCAATTTGAAAATAGGCCGTTCGAGCGTAAGTCTGGTTATTGCATCCGGACCCTCAAATATAGAACGAGAATGATATATGTAAATTGAATTCTCACGGAAATACATTTTTTATATATAAATATACTTTATTTATATAATTTGAGATTAATTCACATGAAATCTCGCAATCTTGAAAATCAACTAGAAAAGACATATATGATGTGCAAATAAATGGATGAATAATATTCGCTACAAATTCTAGATAGAATAAAAAAGTATTAATTTTGTTTAAAAAAAACATACAATGAATCAAGTTAATGTATTTCATTTACTAAATAGGAGATAAAAAGGTTTAACATCACTATCGCAACATTATATTGATAACTTGACGAAACATTTGAATTAATTTCCTCAGAAGTATTGTTTTTCAAATGAACTTACCATCGAATGAACAATAATGGAACAAAAAATGTCAGATGGATTTTAAAAATTACTGACATGATGAAAACGAAATTCTAAATGATACGAATTTGTTTGTCATTGTCAAGATCATTGTTGAAAAACTATAATGATCCAGTACCAAATAAAATATTCGCAAATAAATTTTTTTATTTAAAATTCATGAAAAATTAACACTACTTTTGCGTTTAAAAACCGAGAAAAACTGCAGAGCAATTTATGGTGTAATTTATCATTTCATATAATGACTGAATACAATCCACAAAATAACCGTATATTATAATGAAATCAACGAATTAATACATGAAAATTTACATTTAACGGAAAAACGAAGACGAACCGACGAAAAACATAAATAAAAAATCAGTTCAATGAAATGCACACGAAAACTCTCAAAAAACTAAAAACAGTTCATAAGACATATTTACAAACAAAGCCAATCTTAACCTAGTAAAATAACTTCGCATGAATTACTAAAAACATTCTATGATCACATAACATATGAAAAAATTATATTCTCTACTATTTCAGAAACAACCATACAACAAGAGCCAAACTATGAAACAAAAACAACACAAAAAACGATACACAACATAAACAAACCATTCCAAGAAGATTCAAACACAGAAATAATTGAAGAATACATAACAACATTTAAAAAAGGGAGTGAAACTAGTGAAAATGAAACATTGACTACTAAACGTACTATAATCAAAGTTAAAGATGAAGAAAATCAAGCATCTAATAACGTGATAATAGAAGAAAAAATAGAAACAGATGTTCAGAAAATTAACAAGACTGATGAAACATTAGAAATTACCGACGTAACGGATGAAGCAACAACAACAACACAGCAGGAAATAATTGACGAATCAACAAACATGGATAGCATATCACCTACAGTAACAGAACAACAAGAAACACCAAAATATCTAAAAGACCTGCCAAGCACTAATTTCGTCCAAGCCATTCCTAATGAAGAAATGACAGAAAAAGTAACCGTTACACGAATAAAAACAGAAAAAAGCAAGCCTGCTGAGAAGACCAAGAAGCGCGTAGACAAGCGACAAGGTTCAAAACAAATCGTTAATAAAGAAGTGACTGTCGAAGAAGAAGGTAAACCACCGGTAACTACAGTTTCAGAAATAACAGAAGATGTAAAAGATCTACCAGAAATAGAATTCTTGAAGGCAACCCCTACTGAAGAAACCAGAGAAGAAGTAACGGTTACAGAGGTAACAACAGAAGAAGGCAAGCCCGCTAAGAAGACCAAGAAGCGCGTCATTAAGCGACGTGGTTCGAAACAAACGGTTTCTGAACAAGTAACTGTTGAAGAAGAAGGCAAAGCGCCAGTGATCACAGTTTCTGAAGTAACTGAAGATCTGCAAGATCTGCCTTCGATAGAGTTCTTCAAAGCAACACCAACTGAGGAAACTAGGGAAGAAGTAACGGTTACGGAAGTGAGAACAGAAGAAGGCAAAGCCCGCTAAAAAGACCAATAAGCGACGTCATTAAGCGGCGTAGGTTCGAAACAAACCGGTTAC
>JAAMPD010000188.1:0-74981 GCA_025266255.1 Trissolcus basalis
AGTTTTCAACCGGCATGAAAAGTTGACTTTAGAAGCTGCAAGAGTTTGGCGTTGAATCTGCTGATTTTTTTTTCCGTGCATCAGAATGTCTCGTAATATTTGGACGGACATCAGATATTTTAAAGACTTCTAAATTCACTTAATTGTGACTTAATCAAAACTGCGTATGGTTATGTCACTCTTGCGGTGAATTATGGAGTCAAAGGTAAACACGTGTGTGGTCAAATTTCTTTTCGAGAGGGATCGGGGATATTTGACCGCTTGCGGTCAAATTGTCAAACGCAAAAATTTGTGCAATCAACTTTGGTCAAATGACCTCATAAATGTCCCCCAAGAGGTCAAAATCAATCAATTTTTTACAACCACGTTTGCGGTCATGTAACGTCATAGACTCGACTTGCTTATTTTTCAAGGTCAGCTAATGACACGATACCAATGTATCTAACTACGTTTACCGAGTTACTGAAAATAATTTGCTTGAGAAAGAAAAATCTTAATTGAAAAAACGTCCCTGAGTATAGATAAATTTCTATCAAGTCGATCAAACGTACACTTGGGAAATTCAAAATTCTTTTTCAGTTGTAACAAAAGGTATCTTCTTTCATAACAAAAGTTTGAGTTTCCTCCCTTGGTGGACAATGTAGCATTGTCAAAAATGTTGTTTCGGTTGTAACAACTGAAGGAAAAAAAAAGGGTTTTCGTTAAACTGATTCGGCTGTGTTTTTCATCTATCTCACAATGTGAAATTCTCTGTGTCGTTTTTGTTAATTTGACATGATGTTTGCTTTTTCCACTGCAAACACCGCTTTTATCCGGATTGGACAAACGTATCGCATTTATTTATTTACGGCCATATTTATCCAAGCAAATGCTACCTTTAATCAGCAAATTACGTTACTCGACGACTGATATCAAAAAGCTTTGACTTCATTCGCGTTTGCATGCGAAGCAGCGGAAAGACGCAGCGTGGTGCGGGGCTTTTCGTGTGCACAACGAGCGAGCGTGCGCGACCATGGGTGTGTTCGCACGCAAAATAGAGGAAGACGAGAATTATGATTTTGTCATTTTCAAAAGGCCCGTTAAGCACGGACTGTTAAGTCTAGTTTAAACGTCGCGCCTGACTACATTACGCACGCACAAAAATTACGGTTATTAAAGTTGACAATCAAATTGCCCCGGAGCGCTGACGAAATTCAGCCGCGCGGCTGAATTATATATTTTTATTCGATTTTATTATGGTTGCGTCAACTTTTATGTTTGTTATTTATAATAATTGCGTTGCATTGACATATAAAGGATTGGCGTTGAAAACGCGAAGGGGAAAACAAAAAAAATGTGGTTCACAGCAATCGTCAACATTTCATAACTCGCCACACGATTTTACGACGAAAATTTTAATGGCCGAAAAAAATTGGCCGCACGGCTTGTGCACAACAACGGCGTGATAACTTTCCAAAGCAAGTAATAATCTCATAAATAAATATGACCTTACTCGAAAGTTTTCTCTCGCGAGTACAGTTAATATATTTATTAATACCGTGATGTTAATTAAATTACCACCGCCGCTCTTGTGATTGATGCAATTCGTCAGTTTCGCAACTGCAGAGATCTGCGTCTCAAATTGGATTGCTCATTTTCTGTTGCTTTTCTGCGAGAGAATTTATTTCCAAAATAAATAAACATTGTAAGGAATTTCGTAAGAACGTAAAACCATTAATAAAATTCTTTTGGGCTTTTTCCTTTTCTTTCTTCGTTTTTATATTATTATTTTATTTTATTATTTTATTTTTTATTTGAAAATAGCATTTTATTTATTTGAACGAAACAACTTAACATTTTCTCCTGAAAAATTCATTTTCAGAATAAATAAACATTGTAAAAAGTAAATGTCGTGTATATGAGGACGTAAAATCTTAAATGCAAATTTTCTAGTAAATTTGTTTCGAAGATGAAATTCATATTTTTATTCAGATTTAATAGATAGTTAAACATTTTTGATAAAGACAAAACAGTGATGAATTCAGATGGTGGAATAAAACAAGACTGCAAATTCAAATTGTCTGGATAAAAATCGGACGCGAATGCTGAATTTTATTATTACACGGATGAATAATGGCCGGCCCAATAGTCATCTATTGGGATACGAGGGATCTTTGAGCCTACCTCAGTCTTGTTTTAATATTAAAGTCGGTCACCCCTGGATCCAAGGGATGACAATTCCACACGATTTGACACTTTTATGGCGTAAACATATAAATTTCAAATTTAAACGCATGAAAGAATCGTTTACGGTTATCTGCATATAATAATGGCAATACACGTATGTATAAATGCACATTTTGAAACAATAAAAGTTGAGCCTCGGATATTCTACATGACAATCTGCATAAAAAACGACAGGAAGAAAAACATGAAAATGTTGAATCACATTTGAAGTAAAAAAATGTTGATCATCATCTGTATTAATTTTAATTCATCGCACAGTTTGATTTTCATTTACACCCGAAACTTGATATGAATATAATTTTCCATGACGAAACAGGCATGCAAATCATTGACCGATCACAATTCAAAAACTTGATCGTGATAAATTAAGACAAGTATATATAAACGAAAACTCAAAACTGGCACGTACACACACGAAAAAATGAGTCATTATGGTCTGAAAAATTCAAAGAAAATCAAGTCCGAAAGAGCAGGTCTAGCCTTTTTTCTCTCCGCTGCGGCGCATTAAAATGAAATTCGAATTAATATTTATTAGTTGCGAAAATGCCGCTCTCACGGCGTTTCAACTTTTTTTTTTTTTTCATAGCGTCAATGCACGGTTCATTGACCAAACATTCGGCGCTTATTAATCAAACCTTGCAACGATCGTTTCGATATTTTTCAAACGCTAATTTTGTTTCTCCTAAATGTCAGCTGCAAATTTTAGGTAGCCGAAATTTCTTCACGACTACGAAGTTCTTTGAAATTCTTTTTAAAAACTTCCTCAACTTTTTTTACATAATGTTCGAATATGGTAATGGAAAAAAAATTTGGCAGGTATTTCTAGCGGTTGTCGGGTCGACGAACCCGTTAGAAATCGACAGGAAGGCGAGTTAGAAGCAAAAAAATAACCGTATCGTTGATTTGATAATTAATCGATTTCGTGTGGGATTTTGCAAAATAATGTTGCGTGATGAATAATCGACTGGAAATGATAAGGCACGGCGAAGTCGCTGACCTTTTTCGGGATTGGACCAGACGAGGTCAAGTTTCCTTGAAGGAGAAAAACGAGCGTCTACCTGCGTCACCGCGACCCTGATCTTCGCGATCGGTAAAAAAGAGCAGCGCGTTTAACAAGTCCGGTTGGCCTATCCGCACGATCGCCCACTACTAACTCTGTAGCTCGGAGCGTTTTACGCGCGATTAAGCGATCGGATCGGCTGCGATAAGCACGGCCCCAGAGAGAGAAACGTGTAACGAACGCATTAAAATATTGTCTAATGAAGCCCCGGGGTTCGGTTTACTGATGCTATTCTTTTCAACGGTTTTTACTCCTTTTTTTACGTCAACTTATTCAATCGTTTTGAACTTTTTCTCAAAATTATACCGTCGGACCCTTTAATCATGATTAAATCCGATGTTCAATCACAACTCAAGAACAGGATAAAAAGTAATCATACAAAGATGTTTATTGAAGATTTCAACTTGTTCTTTTTTCGTCAAAAATTTTATAACATATCGTGAAATGAAAAAAAGAACTCAATATTTCAGATGGGAAAAGAGAAAAAAATGCTGTCGACATTTTTTTTAATTAAAAATTTAGCAATTCAAAAAAGACGTCGAAAAGTTCTAAAACTTGATTTGATTATATACTTTTGGGCTGGCAAAAAGGAACGTCCGATAAAAAAGCAATGATCCGAAACGTGTTATTTCAGTGCGTTGACAGCACTATCTGTTATTTTTATTTGGCATTAATTTCGAGTTTTTCATTTCGCATCGAATGCAAAAAACGATGATGTATATAATGTTGAAATAAAGCCGCTTCCTGGGAACACCTCCTATCTTTTATTTAGGCTTCCGAGAAGAATGGATTTTCGATGTCTAGCTCGTTTGTATAGCCGGGGCAAGATGTTTTCTCCGGCGATGCACAATTTCGACTCACGAATTTGAATAAAAATTTGCAAGCTGCTTGGCTATTTAATGAGCCGACCGAGTGAAACTAAAACGACCCGAGCGACATGTTGAGATTTAATGAACAAGCCCCGTAATTTTGCAGTTTGATGAAATGCGCATAAAAAACTCAACGATTCCTTTTACATTCCCTACAATTTATTAAAAAATTGTACAGATGAAAAGAATTAAAGGTCTCGGTTAATTTTTTTTTTGTATCTTTGATAACAAGTCTGCGATTTTCCGCAGATTAGCATATAATTGATCGCGTCAATTATCTTGAATCAATATCACTGTAATAATCATCGCAGCAGAGAATTTAAACCACGAGTCATCGATTGATCGCGGCGCATTAATTAGGAGCTTGGATGAGCATCGACACGCGGAAACATAATCGTGCAATTTTTTATTCTTCCGCGCTTCATTACGACTCCGGTTTAATTTCAATTCAATTTTTTTTTTTTTTTTTTGCAAATGCAACTTTCGTGTTTCTCGTGTTTGCTAAAAGCAAATTGAAACATGATTCACGCGAATCACGTCCACGATATTGTCATTGAAAAGAATAATAAGTAAAATATTTACAATTGAAATTGAAAATGAAAATAAGATAAAGCACTGACCTCATGAGTCACGGATGCGATAATAATATATTAAGATGTAGCCTGATAAGACGGTATCGTGCATTAACGCGAGCGAGCTTGCATGTTTAATCGAATTCGCATAATTCGTGATCGAGAACTTTTCGGGCCGCTTCTTATTTCCTCTGTTAGTTTTTTCTTCCTATGCTCTTGTTCAAAGCCGATGAGAGAAAGTCGATATAAATTTATATTTGAGAAAGTGGCGTGGCCGAAAAAAAAAATGGATTTCTGCGTTGAAAAGTCACATTAATCCGAATCGAAGTGGCAGTAAACGTTGCGAATAGACGCAATTACAGTAATTCAGTTGGCCGGTTAATCTCTCGTTGGGCCCGCAATCGCGCTCGCTCCAAGTCGTTAGATCCGAAATAGAAACGACTTAACACCCAAACGATTCTCTGAATACATGAATAATTTCGCTTAAAAATGGGTTACGCTAACCTTGACTTTTTGATCTTGATTGATACCGATATTAAAAAAGGTATACCCGGTGTCCGATTTCCACCGAAATTATATACTTACAAATCGCCACCTCAGAATCAAACTTGAAATCTGAAAACACCAATTTATCGACCAATTTATCGACCAATTTATTTCAACTCTCTATACAAATTTCTACGATGGAGATTTTTGTTGTCAGAAAAATGCATGGTACAGTCATACGTGGTTTTATGAATGGTTTCAAAAAAAAAAAAAATAGGAACTGTGCGAAAAAGTGTGACTACAGACAGTTGTGGGCCATTAGTTTTCAATTCGATTTCACCCGAAGCCGTTTGGCTAGTAAATTCAAATGAACCGCCAGCGCACTGACTCATACCGATTTGGACCGATTTTTGCGCACGTGCAGGACGCAAATTTACGACGCATTTTGATAGCTTATAACGTCAGAAAGCAAACGGCCGAGGTAGACAGGCAGTCTATCGCGCGTTCCAGATAGACACCCGCGCGCGCTGCATTCTTGCTCTATACCGATGACGTGTGAGTCATCGCCATTTGGCGTATCGGTACTTGCAAAATGTTGCGCTAGATAATGACGTGGAGATAGGCACGTTGACGACATCATTATCGTAATACTCCAAAGTGTATAGCTGCGCCGATCATTTTTCCTCGTCGCGTTTTACCATCTTGCTATTTCGTAATCTTTGCGCAACATTGAAACTGGACATTGAAAATTAATTTTATAAATTAAATTGCGAAATTCGATTTTGTAATTCCGTTTAAAAAAATATGCAATTGAACCGACAGTAATACCATTGAAAAAAAAACAATGTTAATCCTATTATTTTGTGCAAAAATGTTGAAAAAAACTGATAAGAATAAAAAGCCAATAACGTTAATTTCTGCATTAATTTCTCGTTTGCGACGATCAAATAATTTTTTTTGGAAAGACTGATGATTGGGCGAAGTGTATGTCGGCCTCCCTTTTCGTGTCTCTGACTATAAACATCGTAGCGGACAAAATAAATTCAGCACAAAGTGTCGTGCGATTCATTTCATTTGACGCTTTGTGCGCGCAATTTCGGGATCACTGGAATTGTTGTCCGCGCTCCGGGGAAATTCCTGATTATATTTTGCGATCAATGCTGCTACTCTGATTTACTCTGACGTTAATATTCCATCGAAGAAAAATTGAAATAAAGATAAAAATTATTATTTATTCCGCTATGAAGGATGAAAATAAAAAAAACAAAATAAATACCAAAAGGTTAATTCGTCATGGTCCGAAAAATGCATTCGAGCCGATTCGAAATCTGTTTTCGCATTAATTAAATCGAATGAGTCTAGAGAGCCATTATATAATTGCGCGATTGGCTCCTTTTTTGGATCGGGGAGGGGCCCGAATATTTCCGCGCTAACGATTGTTTAACCGTCGACGAAATGCAACAGTCACGGTCATTAATAAAATTATCAGATGACATCAAAGATCTAAAATTCAATATTTCCAATCGGCCACCGGCGCAGCTCGTTTATCATCGCTGCACAAAAATTTATTCAACTGAATAACTAAACTTGCTTTCATTGGACCTCGAGAATATTGTCACAAAAAATTTGTATTCCGATCCTGAAAACCGATTCATGCGAAACCCAACGAGCCAAACGATTTTGCGACTTTAAAAGCCTTTTTTTTTCGTCAGCTTGCGTGCCAAAATTTGACGTTGTTTCTTAACTCGAAGATCGGTTCATAAATCAACCTAATCCTGGCGAACCGACACTAGAGACTTGAAAGTGACAAATATCATGCTCGGCGAGAGGTCAAGACGCGAAATTCATTTTTTTTTTTTCGTTTCGGACATTGTTAGAGTTTTGAATTTCCAAGATCGTTGAAAAGCGAGTGCAAAGTCATCAGTCATTCGCCCTAACAAATCGTCGTGTCGATGGGCTCCCGAGGTTATGACCCTCTTAAAGAAAACCGAAGGGTCTTATTACCGATCGGACGAATCGAAATAAAATTCCAGCCTCGGCAGCATTAGGCTAAGCTCGACGTTAGATTAATGATTCGTGCTATTCGCACTCCGCATCATCCCACAATACGACAAAGTTATGTTGTTATCGACGACCCGAGCCACGTCCATACGATTCACTTGGGAAAATTCGAGAGCCCTGTGATCCCGATGCGTTTATGCGATTTCGGTATTTTTATTAATAGCACTCTCCTCGGCACATTTATCAAAATCTTGTTTGCAAAGACAGTGAAAAATCGAATGGACAAAATTTCAATTCATTCGGTCCTTTTTGTATTCACTTTTTTCTATAAAAAAAATCAAAAACAAAAAAAAATGTTCTAGCGAAATTTATAACGTGTGATTGGTTTTTTTCATCATTCGTTTTTTGTTTGATGTAATATTATCCGTATCGATATTAATTTGTACCGTCAGTTTGGCAAAGGAAAAGGAAAACAGATGTGTTTTTTATATGAGAACAATTTTTTAATTAATGAAAAAAGGTATTTTTCGCAATCAGAGCGTTTCTATATGGGGACACATTCCAGTCAAGAATGGTAGTCATGAATAGTATTCCCTTCGGTGTACACACACCAAATAAACATGACATCAAAGGGTATCTCTGGTATGTTCAAGGCAACGGGTTCTCATCTACGTCATTACACGACATCCGCGTATTCATTCAGCTGCATAAATGTAAAATGCACTTCACTGCAAATAATGCAATCAACGTGCTTAAATTAAGAAAATTGTACAAGTGAGCTTGTCAAGAGCCCAGGGAATCAGCTTTGATCAGATTTGGTTTTTTTTTTTTTTGAATTTGATAAATTTGAATTCACTTTTGTGAACGAAAAAGAGAGATTCGTAGTCAATCAAAATTTTAATGAACCGAAATTTCCGTCAGGGAAATAAAAGACAGGATTATAAAAGAGACGGAAAGATCAGTTTGGTTTTACAGCTCAGCAGGGAGTGTAATTGTTTATAAATAAACTTTCTTTGAGCGAGGTAAAAAAATGTCGGGCGTTTTGAATGCGCAGTTAATGCGGAGTCGTAAAAGTTAAATAAATGAAATTTTTCCACGCGTAACATCATTAATGTACTTTTTGTAAATTCGTACGCATTCTATTTATTCTCGAGTGTGCAATAAAGGTCCGACAGTGCTCGAGCGCTTACTCTCAAGCCACGGGTCAGTGAGTAGCAGCGTTTTCTCGGAAGTCGTACACGTGTTTCTAATTGTAAAATAAATTGACTTTACAAAGTATTGTATAAAAACGTCTGTTCGTTTCATTTACATTCTACATTTTATTGATCGTTCCTTTAATTCCTCAAGTGTCATTACAATCGTTTTATCGTCAACCGTGCGGATGATTCACTCCCGTTATTATTATCGCCAGATCATTATGACAGCACCTAAACAATCGACGGTAATTGATTATCGAATGAAATTAACATAACTGCACCTTATAAAAAATGGTTGGAAAAAATTTTTCTATCAAACAAAATCGGCAAGCAAAAAAGCCCCACGTTTATTGCAGAGAGTTTTGTTTTTCGATATCTTTCTGTTCAAAAAATATAAATAGTGTCTTAAAATGAAACAAAACAGACGTTTACAAAGTGTCTAAGTGCCTTATAATAAGACTCCAATAAGACACTTATTTTTTCCGTGTTGGTGAATGAAAAGTAAATAATTGCAGTATTCAAGTATTTTGTTAAGTTTCTCCTGGAACCAAGAAAAGTATTTCGACGAAAAGTATCGCGTTGTTGAGTGGACGCGTGCGTGAGACCCGGGTAGTAACACTTAATTGTGAATTTTTATTTTTTGCATTGTGCAAATTACCATAACTGTATAGGACGGGCGAACGATGGAAAATGTTGAATTGCAATTTAGTTGATTACTTTTGCTTATTTTTGTCAGAGATCGTGGAAGGGAAAAAAATTGGATTTCTAATTGGTACTAATTTTTTATAACGATTCGTTTGGAATATCAGTCTCGGCGGACTATTTTCATTCGGTCGCGCAAAAAGTTTGAGAAAAAGAAACGATTCAAAACTCAAAGAACTTAAAACTTTCTCATGGACTGCCACCATTCGTTCCGCACTTTGTTAATCCCGATGATTTTTCTGAGCGTTTTAAGCAAGCATTCAAATTGCCGACAATGATTTATGGCAAACGAGAGAGGCTACTCGCGAATTCGCGAGCGCTCTAACAATGCGACTGTGAACCTGCGGCAAACATTTTACCAGCGCGACGCAGCGAGCGTAACTGTCGACAAGCGATCCCCTGCAATTTACACGCGGTTAAGCTTCGAAAAATGGACTGCGCGATCCACCTTCCTGCTTCCTTTGACTATTCATCTTGTGTATACCTGGCTTTTATTTATTTTTGCACTTTTTCTCGTCTCTACCGTTGAGACGTTTACGTCCGAAGCTCGAGCCGAGCGTAAACGATGTTGGAGCCGGTAACTCAACGACGTAACTTTTCTTCTGTTTAATCGGCACACTTTGCTATTACAGTTTTTTGCACGAGAAAATATTACCAACTCGTCATTTCCATTCGGTAATGGTCTTCTTTGATCCGGAAAGGAGCACTTTTTTACCTGCTTAATAATGTTGGGACATTTTAACTGTATAACTTATTTCGGTTTCCGAAAACTCGGTTTCAAAAAAACAAAAACCACAAAAATTTATCAGTATACGTCATGAAAAATTGAGTTCAACCGCTAAAGATTTTCAGTTTACCTATTTTTGAAATTCCTGTTTTCTTTTTGATTCAGCAAACTTTGTGTGCGATTGCAAAAGTAGAGAGCAACTTGAAACATGATTACGAATTTCAAACATTGCATTTGAGAGTTCACTGCGTCTTCATGTCGTCGTAGTAACTGCGTCAATATTCGAGCATCACGTTTCAAACGGTAATGGACCAATATGAATGTTAGCCAGTCGCAAGCGGTGCTCGGTGAAATTATGTATTGATGATTGCGCTTAAAATTTGACCGTCCACGTCAAAGATCAACGTTCGCGTTCATGCGATATTCAGTCGTATAAAAATTAATTTGCCCATAAACTTCGATATCATAACGATTGATGAAATTCTGCCTTTTTTTTTGCCAATCATACGACGCAATTTTCCATGCATTATTTAATGAACTCAACTTAGTTGGTCCAAAATAAGGGATGGATATTTTACGTTCCTCTCAGACTAAGGGATTAGGTGAATTTGAATATTACAGACGGTCATTTTCCGATCCGCTGAATTGAATACTGAAATGTCATTACTGTTTCTATTCGGTGCAGTTCGATTGATTTTCCAAAGATTTTCATCAGCTATTGATAAGACTTGAGCCAATTTTCATATCAATCCTTCAATTTCCTTCCAAGTAATACTGTTTTCTTTTTGTATTTTAAAAATCGATTATTAAAATTTAGTAATTAATCATCGTCAAAATTTTTAGAGAAAAAAATTATTTTTATATAATTTATTGCATTTTTCGATATCCATTTAGGAGTGGATTTAGGGTATAGATGCAAAAGTCTTGAAAATAAATTTTCGATTTTCAAGATTAATGTCTATCTCGTTGGAATTGAGTTGCGAACACTTCTACATCCTAATGCAAACATACGTCAAATCCTCTTATTCATGTCAAGTGAATTTTCAATGGTATTTTATTTTATATTAGAAAACATTTACCGAGAGAGCGTCGGTGTAAGGAAGTAATATGTTTCTCGCGCGAGAAAAAAATGTTGCCGATGTTTTTCCAATATATTTTCAATACGGCTGCGATAACTGGGGTGCGGATATGACGAAAAAATTTGCTTCTAGAAATATTTAGATATGTTAATACGATGAATTGGAATTTACGATATCAAATTTTTCTCTCGCGTCTTGTGTTTATGAAAATATATTCTAATAAAAAAAAATTTTATTGCCCCATGAAGGGCCACTGTTGCATTAAATTTTTGAAAACCAAACAAAAAATAAAAACATGTTCTAACAATAATAAAACTTGAAATCAAAAACTTTCAAACACTTTTTTAAATGTGTTTTTAAAAATTAAAAAAAATTGTATTTTTGTATAATTTTTAGTTTTAATTTTATATGATAAATCTGCTAAATTCGAGATAATTTTTGAATGTGAAATGGCTTGGACAGGACAGCGAATTTGATACCTAAAATTGTTCTTTTGAAACGAATGCAAATTTTGCACGCGGATCTTAATTTCCAGACTAGGGATCGATTGTATTGTATATATAAATAATTATCGAATATCCTTTTGGGTAAAGCGATAAATTTCATGTTCACCGTTCGTCGACGGGATTTCACTTGGAGATGTTCTCGGTTTACAATGTTGCACCAACGCGCGTAAACCAGATAGAGCGGATCGATATACGCGAATCGTTTAAAATCGGATAGCGCTTTGAACGTGAAATAAAGATAACCGGAGGGGCTTCCGACAAGGTGACGACTCCGGCCGGTCGTAATTATATCGACGAAGGGCACGCTCGAATAATTACAAAAAATGATGCCCGATAAACGAAGCGAGATAGCTGCGCTTACATGTGCGAGCGTAGATGATATCATCATGGAAACACTTTATCGGCGCGTTATCCGGGAGCTTCGATAGCTTTGAAAAGAGCATTTGAATGGTGCCATCGCATTAAATACCGCTACCCACGGCGTATAAAATGAAACCGTGTGTCGACGATGTTATCAACCGCGCGGCAGATTTTTGCTCTTTTGCATTGCTTGTTCCATTCATTTTTTGATCGAAGCAACAAAAAAAAAGACGACACGCAAGAGCGATAAAAAGTCAAGAGTTGAACTGAGAGAGGAAAAAATTGAGAAGACCTCGGCAGGTATGATCAAACGGAAACGTTTCTTTTCGGCGACAAAATGGAAATTAATATCGCGGCCCGATTGGCCGCGCGTAATTAGCGTAATTTATAGCAATTATTCTCGCGGGTACATTATCCAGCGACGTGAAACCTAGTCCATTCCCATGTAAACGACGCGGCAATTAATTAAGCGATTAAGTCTAGTTCCTTGTGTGCATAGAAAGTCGCCACATGATAAGTGGTTGGGGATTAACGGGCTCGATGAGATTTATTCCCCGCGGTCGACGAATTACTAATTGTTCGATTGCTCCCTCCTTCGACCCGAGCCAAATGTCTAATTTCAAATTGAATGACTGTTCCAGCGACAATTATATTTAAAACTAATTAATGTAAAATGTTGAAAGTTACTTTTCAACTGTAATTATTAATCGAGAATATCTTCTAAGGATCCTCTGGGGTAAGAATTATCATAAATGTGTCACGTAAAGAATATTAGTTCTATACGGGAGGGGGGGGGTTGGGTGTAATTGTGACACCCAAACAAATTGCTATCATATAACAATTAAAATTTTTTCACAACAATGGTACTGTAATTGAAGACTGAAATAAATGAAAAATGAGAAACAAATTGGTTTTGGTGAATTTCTGAATCCAATTTCATTGGTGTGATAATCACCCCGACTGTCCCTATATGTTAAAATATATGCTCACGTGTGAACAACGTATGCGTGACCCATTTATGTAACACATTTATGTATGCATTTTTGTACCTGGTGTTTTTGTCGTTGATATTAAAAAATGAATAATGCGATGAAAATAAAAAATTGATAAGACTTAAAATCAAATTGATAAAATGCGAATCATAAATTTCACAAACGAACACGGCAGATAGGTTAAATAAATCCCTATTTCTCGTGCGCAATTCACCGATTTCCCCTCGCACGAAAAAGTCTTTGATTTTATTTTCCAATTTGATATCCATATAAACCATATGGTCGAGTAGCATGCATTATATCAATGTACTGTCTAGTTTATGATTTACACTGGTATTTAAAAGTATATTATTAGCACAATGAAACACTAATCGCCACCATGGGCGGGGTTACAGCGACAGTATAAGTAGGGGTACTGCAGACATGTTTAGGTATGGAATTTCATACCTTGAAATTTGGAACTTTTTCGTTGGAACATTCGACCCCGTATATTAAAATAGCTTTACTGAGCTATATTTTTTCCCTTTTTTTTACGTTATGTTCACCGTTCATGAACAGGACAATACAAAAACTCTTGTCTGTTAATGTAATGGTCGTTAAGAAAATGTCCCGCAGGCCGAGATTTTCGGGGAAAAAAGCAGTTTTAATCACAGTTTCCCTCGCTTTATTTTTATTTGGAAATTAGGAAAGCGGTCATTAAAATAAATCTAATTGGGCATAATGTATCGTGCTATAAAGATAATGAAAAAATGACGGTAATTGGACTTTTCTGCTTTTCTTGAGTCATAATGTCACTTTTTTTTCCTCACACCCGGTCGTAGAATTTATGTGATTTTCAAAATGGTGTTCCCCTTTGATTGACGACTTTTTGAAATTTGACGCTACATTTTCAGTGGAACTTGAAAATTTGTCGAAGAAACTTTCGTTCGTGTGTCAATATACTGATGATATCACTGAAAGGCTCAACATGATTATCCATGTAATTTCTAACGAGAAATATGACATGATTAATTACATTAAAACCGTGCTTTGTAATCATTTTGAAAACGTCTACATTATACTGTAAATATTTTAATATTGAATAACTTCGTTAATGTAGTGCGTAGGACGTAATCATATTTTACAATTTACGAACCAATATATCAGCTCTGTGAAACTGATATTACGTGTAATATAATTGAATCGCAGTTATAAGTGATGCCACATATCTTTACGGACCGCACATTTTCATCTGCAAAATATAATTATCGTGATCAAAACGCGCACATCTATGTTTGAAAAAAGCTATTGCAATATCCAATATTAAATTGTTGTGTCGTAAAATTTTCTATCGGAAAACAATGAGCCTTCAATTTTGTTTCATTAAAAAGCTTAATTTTCAAAATCGAAAGTTTTGTACGGTAGATTGAATAAAATTTCAAATTTTCAAACCGCAACAACCAAGCAAGAAGCCTATGTGGAGTCAACACGTTGGAAATTTAATTAACTTCATTTGGAGTGGCATTAAATTTAAACAAATGAAACGCTGAAAATCGGAACAAACGGCTCGTTTAAGTACAATCAAAACGTCTGAGTGTGGAAAGCGAGGGAGCGATAGCCAGGGAGCGCCAGCAATGCTGGGTATTAAGCTAGAAAAGCCATAGAGAATAGCAAATTGCGTCAGCGTTCTAGGCAGACTAGACGACGCCTGGTCGATGCAAAAGTGACCACTGCAAATGTCGTGTGTTTATGCACTTATATTCACACCACGTGCATCCTCGCTTGTACACGCGTACATTATTTGAGTCGGCATTCGATCACGATTCGCGGACCACGCACAACAGCTATAACTACATATTACGGTCCAGGAAATTGCGAACAAATAAGATTTCAACTCAGAATTTATTTATCAAAATTATTGCAATAATTCAAACGTAATGTCGATATCTAAAATTCGTTCGAATTATTTATTCATTTTGTTTTTTGAGATTGAATAAACCATAAAAATTCAAAATTACATTCAAATTGCTGTAACGTATAAGATTTCACTCAGGAATTATTTAATGAAATTATTTTGTACCAGTGCCAATGCAAATTCGTTCAAGTTATATTGAAAAATAGAAATTTTGAAAAGCGTTGAAAATGCTAGCTTGAAAAATAAAGAAAAATATATGCATTATGTATACGAAAGAATTCATTGGATTATTTTTGGTTTTAACTGGAGATTTTTCAGCATTTGCGGAGCAAAAAAACACATTAAATGCATCATTGCAAGTAGATTACAAACTTTTGCAAAAGAATCATCGTTTTGAATTAATTCAAAGCAGAGACTTGAGAATTCACGTTTTCTCGCGGATTAAATGTTCCGGAAACGCTGTAGCAGGACCGGATTAATGCAGCCGAGTATTACATTATGCCCCGGGATAATGTTTTCCTATCTTTCCTATGATATATGATTGTTCGTATCCTTTTGGATTTTCGCTTAGTTGCAGCTGTTGTATACAATAGTTTTTTTTTCATTCGGTATTTCGGATTTAGTTTGATTATACTCTCCCGCTTCGAGGAATTCATTTCATCAGTAAATAATGATAGATTGAAAATTTGCTAATACAAACATCCCCGACTGAAAGTGAGGCGAACCGATAATATTAATCAGCCGAAAATGTACATCCAAAAATGGTTTTCGGCATATTGATCAAAAAGCACGAGCCTTTTTTTTCAATTCATCCCGCCCGTCCGAAATAAATTCTCATTTTCATATTGACCGGGAACTTATTTTCCGCCCATGCCAAAAAGAAATATCGGCAATACTTTCAATCTGCATTACCGAGTTTCTTATTGGAATAATAATTTCCCCTCTGTTTTAGCCATCGCCAAATCTGTTTGAGTAAGATAAATTGCTAATTTCGCTCGAGTAAAAGGTCTATTTTAATATGGTGGGTAAATTTGCTGCTCCACGAATTCTTTTAAAGGCCAATCTAGGGGCAAATTGAACATAACCAAATTTTTGAAATATGAATCTCAATTCAATTAAATCTCATTGATTAACCAAATCTCCAATTAAGTTGATTGAAGTTAAAGTTAATCAATGTGGATGAAATAACAAAATATAAAAAAATCATTTACAGCGATTAATCTTCGAAAAGCAACGAGAAGGCAGCGGGACGGTGAAATTTTTGTTGAAATTACATCGTCGGAGGGTTATCCGTTGAATTGAATGTAATTTCAATAAATCCTTTATCCGGGCTCCTCATTGTCAGTTTTTTTGAATCGAAAAAGTTGAATGCTGGATGCTCGAGTGGAATCAGCTGCAGGTAAAATGAAGAGCAAAAGCAAGAGCGGCCAGGCGAGCCGGCATTATGCCCCGACAAGGTTACGGGATCCTTTTGGCGCAGTTGAGCTGTGTGCAGCCCGAGTCATAAATGCTTTCTCCGAACGCAGCGCGACATTTGTTGCGCGATAGATTTGCTTGCATAACGTCCCCCGACTTATCCGCCGAAATTCGACAAAAAAATCGGCCGCTCACAGACGCGACATGAGCCTCGCAGATAAGAGCGCCGCAGATCAAAATGAAAAGTCACGTTTTACGATCGATTAGGCGGCTTTTTTTCCGCGATCAATCTTGTAGTGGAAACAAACCTTTTTTTTAATCCTTTAAACTCCTTTCGAAATCTGACGTTGACAAGAAGTTCAAAAGACATTCAAATATTGATCCAAGATGGTTGTCAAAACTCACACTGGCTGGGAATGAAACAAAATCAGGTTTCTTCGCTGGGGCTCTGAAAAAGGAAAGAAAAAAATATTTTTTTTTTTCAAATTCAATTAGCGATGAAAATAAAAGTGGAAATAAAAAAAGAACCAAACGACGATGTTAATTGAACAATAATTTCTCGGATGTAAGGAATGGAAAAAGAAAAAAGTAAATAAAAGTGATTGAATGTGCATAGCATGTCTGTTTATAGTAGACATTAATTGACAATAAAAAATGGAATTTTCCGCGAAGTTGTGAATTCGTATAAGGCAGAGAGCGAGCGCGTGATGCAAAAACGCGTAAAACCGTACGAAATAAAAAAAGAAAAACGTCAGCGATAATCGGGCATAAATTACAATTTCTTTTGTGACACACGATCGCTCGACTATGTATCGCACGTAACGCGCGTCCTTGGCCTTGGATGTATCAGCCCCCATGTGTATACGCGAACGTGGAAAATGCGGGTGCACCGGTTGTCCGTGACATTAGCGATCCCTTCCTTTTTTTCGATCTTTCATTTATCCGACACACTTTGAACTGCGCGAAATGCTTTAGCTAACTTGAACGGCACGAAATATGTTAATGCAATATACCAAATCCGAGTCAAGTTAAATTGCTTTTGAGTTACACTCGTGACTCGCGCTCGAGGTGATATTAGATTTGTCACAAAGGAGAATTGCTTCACGTGTCAAGTGTTGCAACATTCATTCGATCCTCCAATAATTCTCCGTTTGATATATCAAAGTTATCGTTTATTCCGCTGATTTTGTAACGCTGCCTTTTTATCATTCAAAAATCTGCAGACAAAATAAACATCAAAATAACGAAGCAATCCGTGTAAAAAATACGTGACAGACATATATTTTGCATACATGCTAACGTGTATGTTTACATATGTGTCACATATGACATGTAATAGATTTTATTTTTACCGGCGGAGAAATGAAAATAGCAATTTATTCTGACGGATGAGATTGTTTTGTTCGCGAAATTGTTGAAAAATGTTATTGAACAAATTATAATATAAGGCGGATCATGAATTTTTGATCAACAATTTTTTTTTCCTATTGCTGACACAAAGTGTATGAGTGTAAATTCCGAGTAGAGCAATAAAAAATAGTATCTGATTTACCCCTTTGGTAATACGAGAGGGATTGAGTCTAATTGTGTAAATATCGGGGCACATAAATGGAAAGCAAATATTATGCCTTTTGTATCGATAAACGCGGGTCTATTTATTTAAAACATGAGGCTGTCGACGTTCGTCGTCGGCTGCACGTGATATTAAGCACATTTCAAAAGTACATTTAAACATACATTACGCAGTAAAAGTACACGACTCTCGCTCCGCTCCGCTTGCTAATGGAAATCGAGCTTAACGACCGTGCATCCGCTCTGCATGCACATTCGAGAGGATATTCGGTACTTGTGGTTTGCAAAAAAATGTCGTCAACACGGCTGAGAAAAATATGTCAAGCGACCGCAAATAACGCAACAGACGCTCGCATAATTGCGTTCGATTAAGAACCGCGGCGCCTGTCCCTCGGTACGAAATTGTGACTGAATTTATCAAAAACAAACAGCGAAAAATTCGTTAAAAAACGTTGATCTACTGTAATTATTCTGACGGGTAAGAATTGTTGGAGCCCAAAAAAATGGTAAAAATATGCGTCTCTTTCCTGGAATATCTCTCAAATCCAAGTAAATAAATAAAATTTAACAGCCAGAGCGTAAACCTGACTAAATCGACTTAATGTATCGGAGACTTCCTACTTCCTCAGCTGGAATTCTCGAAATTGCGACGGGTTGTCTGACAAAAAAAAAAGAGTGTCAAAAAAGAACATAATGCCGTGACTTTTATTAGCGTTTTAAACGCATCTGTTTCGCGATAACCGCGTCGGTACGATACCATAAGCAGCGCTGATAAACGGGATATGAAGTTATACCCCGATCTCTCTCCCGACCAGGTTTCTCGTTTGCGACGATTTCGCGCAATCCGATTAAGGATATTGAACGTGCCACAATTATTATTAAACTGCGATACCAAAATGTTTATCGCCAACCCATTTCTCATCGGATAGACAAATTTTCATTTTTAATAGCATTATTGAAATTGCCTTTTTGATAGAGGTTTCATTTTGTATTTCTTTTTCTTTTTGATTTATTTTAGTTTTCGATGGACCTAAAACTTATTTACGGAATATTATTTAGTTCTAGAGCTTTCAATTTCATCAAAAGATAATGAACAGTATGAAATTTAAAGGCACGTATTGGCGAGTGTAATGTAAGACCGTCATTTTCAATCTCAGTTGAATATTTTAAGGGTCCTTAATTTGAGCTCGAATTGATTATAATTATAGCACATTTGACCCGGTTTTGGCAAGTTATTCGTGTGGGACAAACAATGAAAGTGGTGAATCTTTCATCAGTCGTGACAAACTGAAAAAGGCAAATAAAAAATTAAAATTCTTAGCGATTGGAAGAAACGTCCGAAATCACTTCTCGTTAAAAATTTAAAACGCTTTTAATGCTTATCGTATCCAATTTTTAATTTATCAACGGAGAAGAAAAATTGTAACTTGTTTGTACCATTTCTATCAACGAGCTTTGTTTTTAGAAATCCAACACTTGCTGATATTATGTTTCTAGTTCAGAAATTTAGTATTATATTTCCTTGAAATTCCTTCCGCCTGATACTTTTATGATTAACTGATTTGTTTTGTTAAATCAAAATATTCATATCTTTCTCGTCAATTCTGATTCATCATTATATACAAACTAATAACAAAATTACATTCGACCTTATTCCGTAAACGATGAAAATGTGCTCGAATAATACTTTCCCTAAATCACTCTCTTTAATTTTACAACTACGAGAAAAATGATTTTCTAAACTTTTTTTTTTATTATCTTTCGAGACATCAAGAAAACAGATTTACGATAATTGTCAAGCGCAGTCTGTCAATGTTTCATTGCTACATTGCGTCTTGAAAGTTTGGGCGAACAAATGCGATGCACGCGAGACGAATGTCCGTGCTGGAATATTTTCTCGACACATATGCCACTCATGTGACCAGGCTCGTCACATGTGGCGCGTATACTCGAATCGTGTATAAGTGTCACTCGTTAGTTTATGTATTTACTTTTTTTTTTTTTTTTTTTAAGTTTGGGTCCGGAAAAACTTTATTTGATTTTTCTAAGATGTGACGCACAAGAAATTTGATCCAAAAATAGTATAATTTTTTTTATGTAGGTCATGTCAACAGATGACCAGTTGCAACTAATGTTTACTAACTTATGTTAAAAAAATAGACTAATTCGAATTGAAAAGACAAAGCGAGAAAAAATACAGGAAATTAAAAACATCTCTGGGAGGAAAAAAAAAATACAACTGACGCAATAACAATTTATCGTCTGACATGTCGCGACATTTCTCGGCCTCCTCTGTTTACATTTAAATCAATCGCGTGGCAATAAAACGCATTTACATGAAAGCCTCAAGATAGCAGAAAAAGGAAAAAATAGCTTGAATTTTGATGATAAAATGTCTCTCGAGAGGTAGGGTATGGCGACGAAAATATTTAAAAATCAGAATGTAAGGGCATCCTTGTTGTGAAGCATATTAATTAAGGCTCATCCTGTTAAATCTTGATAAAAGTCAACAAGTTGATAGAGTCATTTTTTGACGTTGTTATCCTAGCGTATTTTTGCATGGGGCAGTGGATGAAGCGAAAAAATAATTGATGTTAATGGCGGAGGTAAGCGATTTCAAACGGCGCTATTTTACGTCAAATTTGATGCGAGTTTTTGCAAAGTCACAGAGTTAATCAATGAGTAATCGAGACTTAATTGATTTGCAATTAATCGTCGATGTTGCCGATACTTTGTCACAGCTATTTCTTTGTAAATAAATAATTGATCGTCGTGCGTACCGATAAGCATTTTATGCGCCCGTCCGACAACCCCGTCATACATTTTTATCAAGGCTAAATTATGTACGACTTTTTCTCGTCTCTCGAAAAATTCACTTTATTCTCGAGTACCTTTCAGAAACAGGCATCACGTATTTTCTCAACTTATCTCACAAAAATACAATCCCGCTTCAAACACATTATCCGGCGCCGCGTATATAAACTCCAGGGAAATCGTATTCGTAAGGAGAACATTTTCTTTCTCGTTCGCAATTTTCAAAGGAACCACGCGAAAGGCAAAAAAGCAATGACAATGTCAATAAAATCAATTATCCGTCCAAGACGGATTCCTTTTTTATCACTTCGACCTGTATTTCCCTCAGATTTTGTCTCTCAAACTTGTTTTCTGTTCCAAGAGAACACTTCATGTAGAAATCTCAAAATCACTTAATGTAATTTACAACACTGTTCATTACTACGTGTTCAAATAAACAATTTAGTTATTTGCCTGGAAATTTCAGAATTAGAATATTTCTATTGAATTTTCGCCGCAAATTAGTGACTTTGAAATATTCATTATAAATAGTTCATTACACTGAAAAAAATGCTACTTGAAATCAAGTATATTTCACTTAAATGAAGTAGAAAATATTCTCACATATATTTTAGAATATATATTCTTAATTGAAGTAAAATTCGTTTGATTCAATCTAAGAAAAGTTAAAAAAACATAAAAATATACTTGATTCAAGTGAAATATACTTAATTCGAGTAAATTTTTTCAAGTATATTATATACTTGATATCAGTGAGTATTTTTTTTTTTTCAGTGTAATTTTGACTGAAAAAAGAATTCATCCACGCTCTACTGTACAGTTCAGTGATTTTAAGTGAAATTTTTTTTCGTGCGATGATCATCCTTCTGTTGATACCTTGATTTTAGCAAAAAATATATAACTACGTAATAAAACAGAGACACTATAATAATGCTCAAAATTTCAGCAAATCGATCAATCAACATTTTTGCGTTACGAAATGAGATTCGTCGAAAATTTTATTTTTAGTCTCCTCTGTTTATTAAGTAATCGTCTTATAAGTATGAAAACAAAATTCAAGTATGAATTGAGCTACTGTTGAACTGATCTGAAAAAACAACTTAGAAACTGAAGCGACATTTCTTGCAGCAGGACTAATTCTAGGAAGGAAACAGAAAAACGATGTCAAAACATACTAATTTTTATAAATAGGCTATTCTGTCTGCAAGCACCGTTAGGTTTTGGCCATTTTGTTCGAACCTTTTTTTTCGATATAACACTGAACTACTCTTATAATTATTTACTTTTTATTCTTTTTTCGCTATTCTTCTTTTCATTTCACTTCCAATTTTTGCCTCAAAAAGTAAAAAAATTCTTTTGAACATGATTTAAAGAAACTTGGATTTCATATTTTTCGATTGAAATTCAAATATATTTCTCATTTGCGGAATTGTATATTATAATGCAAACAAAGCTTTTACCAAAGCCTCTTTTGTGTTTCTTCCCAGTGCTTTATTATGTATCACTAGCGACAACGCTCTGCAACGTCAATAATAAATTACACAAATGGCGATTAATTTGTGATATTCTAAATAGTTTCCCTCCTCTATTATGTCTCATTCAAAAATGAAAAGCATCGCTACTATGTGCACGATATTTTTGTCAAAGAATTATGTATCAAAACACCGTGATTAATGATGTAATCTCACCCCTGCGCATAATTTTTTTTCGTGCACGAAACTTCCATTCGTGAACTGTTGAAATACATTAATTTCAAATATTGAGCATTTCTGTTTTCATAAAAAGTTTCTCTGAAATAATTTAAAATTTCACTCACGCGTAGTTCGAATCGAAAAAAAAGTATAAATTTATTTCTGAATAAAAAAATTAGTTTATCCATGAATTCGTGAAAAATTGCTATCTGAGTGGAAATTTATAATTCTTTTTAATCGGCTATAAAAAGAGGGTCAAACAAATTTGGCGTGTAATATATTAAAAATCTGCAATTTCATCGGTAACTGTGTATTCGTGGCCATAAATTTGTCATATTTTTTGTCTCCACTTTCGAGTCGCTAATAACGACAAATCAACGCAACGAGCTAACAATTCGTCGATGGAGTTATGTCGTTCCAAAAAAAGCAATTACGGTTTCTCGGCGCGTTTTCAACGGGGCTTTTCTGACAAAAGAAAACCGGACCGGTTGTTGCACGAGGTGTAAAGGACTAGAGGGCGGTATTAAATTTCTCCGGCCCTTCTTGGGTATCGGGCTCTTAGGCCGAGACATTTTGCGACCCAAAACCTAACCACTCAATAGGGTTTACACGGTGGAAATATTCAGATCGTGTACCCAAATAAAAATCTAACATTCGCTCAAAGGGTCTGACGTTTGAATGGCCCATAATCGCCGGCCTATCTCGGAGAAGCGGTTTACGCCAGTGTTCTGTTACAAATACTGATTTTCCGGTCGAGAAATTTTCCTCTACAAGTTGTTTCACTTTATTTTTCATATATCTTTTGAACAGTATTTTTTATACCTTTTGATCACCCCTTGAAATAATGTTTCGTGATTTTGTCATCAATTTGAACATATGAAAAAAAACTACTACTCCTATTATGGAAGTAAGATAATGTTTCATAATTTCGTCATCAATATCAATACATTATAAAAAATTACTGCTATTATTTTGGATATAAGATAATAACGATTTGTCTTGTTTTCCATCAATCACATTTTTTTGTTTTATTTTGTCCTTTTTTTATAATGCCATTCGCTCGCGTGATCATTTATTATTGATCAGACGAAAATTTTCATGACTGATGTCGGTTCGCTTTTTTGTTGTCCATTTTTTGTTTCGTCTCGCCTTTTTTCGTGCGAGAAAATCTGCACCGAGCAGCGTCCTGCGGTGAGCACAAATGCGTCAAAGCCCTTTTTGTCGCGCGGATATCGCAAAGGCCCGGGCAGACACGAAACACACTCAGACACCAAATACCTCACGCTTTTCCCCACAGTGAGAACGCGCCGCCTGATTTGCCTCTCTCGGATCATGAAAAAGAAAAAAGGGACGAAAATGGCACTGGGCGAACAGAGCGTTCGGCCGATTATTTCACTTGGCAAAATATTTAAACGCGTCTTACGTTTTATTGGACTTGCTGTGAGCTACGAGTTCGCGGATACAGGGGCCCTCGGCTAAGAAAATAATTGAAGATAACGCGAACGTAAAGGACGGGGGAATCCACTTATGGCAGAGATGAGGGGAAAAAATTCAAAGCGGATAATAGGGTCTTTTTTCCAGAGGGAAATTCGCAAAAGAAAAAAAAATATTAAAAAAAATGATATCGATTTTTTAATATATTTTTAACGTCGCGTTGAATCAGTTGTGATGTTTCTCAAAAGATACGGGTGTTGACTTGAAGCCAGGTCACACTGGACCTGATGGTATTTAATTCAATCAATATAAAAACGGCGAAGAAAAATTTGTTACAACTTGGTACCCTTATGAAACTAAACTCCGACTAATTTGATAATTTCGTTTTCCCTCATCTGATATAATTGTCTGCGTCATAATCAAAATAGTAAATAATGGCTTTTTGATTTTATTCTCGACACTTTTGTGTTTCGTTGGTATTAGAATGAATAATCTGAAAGTGTTACGAAAGACCGTAACATTTTTTTTTCATTGAATTTAAATTAGGTCTACCCAAATCAGGACTGTATGGAAAAAAAAAAAAGTAATTTCAAGTATGTTGAATATCGTTATTGCATCGTTAAAGTAGAACATCTGTTACGTCGGCAACGAATGAATTAGTTCCAAAAATTAACCGAACATACCGCAGTAATTTTGAGACGATTTTTTTCAATTCTCAGAATTGACTCACGTTTCGGCTGATCAATATTTCAATTGAGTTTTTTTCCCCCTAGTTCTTGATTGAAAAAATTTCTGAATTAACAAATTAAAAAATAAGCTGATAAGCATCGAAATAAATAACCAAAAATGAATAAACTGTATGAGTGTTTGCTGATTCAGAGGTACGAAAAATTCAAGATGTGCAAATCAACGTAAAAGGAGCCAATGGCAAAATAATAAACTGCAGGATGATTAATGGCCCAGGATATGTATTTATTGAAGCCACTGAGGTGCTCAAAATACCAATTCAATCATCTTTCCTTTTGAATTTTCCACAAATCGTAGCCCAGACGATGCATACACCGAAGACCAGCAGAATTCCTTTAGGATTAATCCATAATGCCTCCATTCCGGCGGGATATTATTTACTCTCGATCCGGTGTAAACAAACGCACTATCGTGGTTGAGTCGGGTATAACATTTGAAGGACGTTTCTCACAGCTCCTGTCATCTCGAGCGCTATACCTGAAAGCTGTTCATCAATGCCTTATGAATCTCGCGCATCAATAGGCGACCCTGAAGCATGAACGTTTCGAGATCCTACATCCTGTATACTCGTTTTAAAAAACACTATTTTTAGACAGCCTTTTTTTAACGGTTTTTTACAGCCGTATCGGACAACATTTTTTCACGAGATTTATTATCATCATTATCAAGCAGTTTTATTTGTATCTAACATCTAAAATGTAAAAAAAATCGTTTCAAAAAATTGAAACTGGATTCACAGTGAAATTTATTCCTAGCGATTTTTCAGAAATTTCTATCAAAAACCTTTATTCATAAAAGAATTATCAAATAGTAATTTCCTACGAAATTCCATTATTTCTATATATTATTATTTTTATTGTGGGTAAAATTTTCAATAGCATTTTTATTCGACTCAAAAAGCTTTATCTTAAATTTATTATACGAAAAAAAAGCTTCTTGCATAATCTTTTTTATAGATATAAAATAGTATATATCTAGTACAGTATAGTCAATATGTCAATAAAAAGGCATTATTAAATCGAGTTCTTTGTTCTTTAATAAGAAATATGAATGCACAGGAATAACATCACTAAGCAATAAAAATGATTTCTTATAATAACTTCATAATATTTTTTCTACTATTTTTGGCAACTGTTCATTTGACTAACACAAAATACTTCTTTCGTTATTACTGTTATGCGGTTTTCTAAAACGTAGATATTTAAAAAGCCCTCTAGCGAGAGAAATTATAGATCTAAAAACTTTGAGGTTAGAAGTTGATTGAAAAATCTTGAATCAAAATGTTGTGAGAGAGTGTAGAAGTACAACACATTTGTGGGCTTTCGGTTCCACCTTTTTTTTCTGGCCAACTCCAAGGTAGACCGGTTTTACGTTTTCCAATCAAACGACTTGATTGTTGTTCGAACGAAAACATTTTCGCTTTTGTTGGGCTCAAAACGCGTGTCACTTCGTGTTTTCAACTTCACCGACTGTTATGAAAATAAACCCCGTTACAATTCGCTATTGGAACGCTGATCACGTAGATACTCTGATGAATTTCGCGATAACTTCGCTTGAACTAGTTCGTACGGCTTGGAGCGTCGCATTTTGTTCGTAAAAATGTGACTTTAAGAGGATTGGGACTCCCGGAAGGCAGACTGATTTTATTAAGTCGATTAGTTACGTCGCTCGATGAAATTTAGTTTAGTCAATAAACTCGTAAGTTCGATCGTTGAATTCTTCTGTCAAACGTTAACTAAAAATTACGTTAAACTCCCAACTGAAAATATAATTTTTAAATTACCATTTTTCACTTCTTCGAACTTCATGTCACAAGCGAGTTGTAAAACGATGAGACGCGCACTAAACGTTAATAAAGAATTATTATATTAAAGCGTTTAATTCGGTTACACATAATTCATGGAACTGCGTTATCATCTGCGGCGTTTTCTGGAATCTCTATGGAGCACATTCATTTACCACATGACAAGCTTTGTCTTCTGTTATTGTTTTAAGAGTCAAATTCATTAAAACACTGAACCGCGCGAACAAAATATTATTCCCAATAAATTTTGCGAACAGTTTTTAATTCAATTATGATAACAATCGTCCATCGGTCACAGTTATTTTCCAGTCAACTGTTTTTAGCTCGGTACAATTCACAAATCCGAGTATTTTAAAGAGCAATATTTTCTAATAAAAATCACAGACTGCAGGTTACTCAATGTCCTCGAAAAAATTTATCAACGTGAAATAAAGCAACAAAAAAGAAACAACATGAAAACCCGTAGAAAAAAAAAAAAAAAACATCTCACCATCAATATCGTAGTCGAAAAACATACCCAGACAAGAATTATGGTTACAAATTCGTCAACATTTTGCACCTCGTATATTAGAGGACAGCGTTGTAACTTTTTGCTGTGTAACCAGAACATTTCATAGCCTGAATAACATAGTAGCAGTAAGTTGCAATGTGTTTCTGGCGGCGCGTAACATTTTCCCGTAAACGTGCAGCACTTGGGGCTCGTCGGTATAGGTGCCGAAAGTGCTCACGAACCCACACGGCTCTACGCTTAACGTGTTGTTCGCCTGGGTTATCGAAGCTACGTTTCCTTCCTCTTCAAGCCCCATAATTATACGGATCGAAATGTTTTGGTGCGTGAAGGTAGCTTTACGTGGGTGCCCCGACATTCGCACACGTTCAATGTGTGCCAACTATCCCTTACTCACACACTTCAACCGTACACGTTTCAATACAAATGCGCCCAGACAATTATTTCATTAAAATAAAAAATAATAATAATTACAAAAACAACACCTTAGTTCAAATTGCATGCCGTGTCGAAATAAAAGGGACCTCCGTTTTTACATCACAACGTTCCGTAAAAGTGATGAAGAAACATTTATGTAAACAAAAAAGCTCATTTTATGTTTACATACACAATCAAGATTCGAAGGTTAAACAACAAGGAATATTCAACAGAAAATCCAACAGTCCAGCTTGAAATTACAAACTTGAACGAATTTGTTGTTTACTTTTTGGTGGGGATGAATCACGAACCTGACTACGTAAAAACCAGTATTTTTTAATTGTTTTACTAATTTTAATAAGTACAAATATTTAATACAATATTAATAAATACAGCAAAGAGAATGTTAAAAAGTGTTAAGTTTTGAACGCTCGACCCCAGTGTTTTGATTCAAATCTTGAACTGTTCCCTAAAACTTGTCACATAGCAAGATATTTATTAGTTCCACCTTGTCATCGTAATTTGTGTTTTATTCAAATTCTAAATTATAAAATAATTGATAAATGCAAATAACAAAATATTCATACTTATGACCAAGAATAAATATACACATGACGGGAAATGAATTATCAAAATCCACTTCACAAAACTGCCTTCACCATTCAACGCTATGCAGAGGAAATCTAGACCCTACCAAGATTCATTTATACATACAACTAAAACACTTTTTCCAAGTAGTCGGCCGAGACCAATTCGAACCCCCCGAACTTCTGAATACGAGCATGGAGTGTTAACTTCAAACCAACTCGACTCGGTCGAAAATTAATTGCCAAGTATTAATTTGAACTTTAATGATAAATTCAACGAAATAACAAATTCAGTCGGTTGTTTATGGTGTTTAGTCATGATTCAAGCTGGTTCTAATTTGTGAAAATGAAAATAAATTTTGAATATAAAAATTGTGCAAGGGACTTTTGAGAGATTGTGACAAAATTTTGAAAGAGGAAAAGAAAAATGTCAGCGAGCGAAACTTTTTGAAGCGATCGTTCGGTACGTGGAAGCACCATATGCCTGTCGTGGCAGGAGCTGTTTTACACACTGTGAACGAGAGAGAGACAGCGAGCGATTCTTGCACGGCCGGATATGGCGCCGGCTGAAATCCTGCGATCTGTCAAGCGCGACGGCGCATTTACGTGTCGTAATGATTGCATACCAGAGCGCGTGCATCAAAGGTTGGAACCACGCCTGATGCGCGCGATAAATAACGCCATCGGGATGAAAATGCGCAACCCGCAAATTGATGCAAAGCGATGCTTCACGATTTATAGAAGCTTCGGGATTTTCGTGCCGAACACGTAACACAGAGGAGCACTGTTTCATGGCTGTACGAACCAATTACGTTATGGTTCATGCTTAGATGAGTAATGGTTCGTGGGTAATGAAAGCGGGGGGTCAGTCGTGCTGCGAGCCCTTTTCTTCTCATTTTTTTTTTTCGCCGATGAGAAAAAGTGCGCCCAATGGATGTAATTTCATTCGATTAAACTTCTTTCCCTGCATCTGCATCGGCTATCCGTGTCTCTTGAAGATGAACGGCCAGTCTGGAATTTTGATTGAAACGTTTGCCTCGAGGGTGAAACTAACCTAACATTTTTATTCACCAATCTATTTAGTCCGGGGTATTTGAGAAATGTTGCGATCAAGGGAAGAACAGAGAGGCAAATTTTGGAAACAGACCAAAAACAGAGCTGCTGCAGAGCAGACGCACCCTTGTGAAGATTATGTGAGTAATTTTGGGATCGTTGAGAAAATGATGCCGGTGAGGTGATTTCTTCGCTTGTTTTTATCTGAAGTGGATGCCGACTTGGTTTTGAATCTGAAGTGGTCTCTTAGACACTAGGCTCGTTTATCGGCCTGGGAAAGCAACGATGGCGCAACAAAGCGGATAACGAACCCACTACAGGCGCCATTTTCGCTGAATTACACATTCAACAGATTTCCCGGCCGGAGTGATAAATTATTTTTATTGTTAATACCCGGAGCCGGGCGGCAGTGTATCATTGAGTGCACAGCCAAAATCATCCCCACACACTTGTCCACAGGCGTAATTTATAGTCGCCGCGGTGAGCTTCTTCGTAGGGGAGGCGATGAATAAAAAGTTGCGTGCGATTTTATAGTGCCATCTCGCGTACAATGCTTCCCCGAAATTTAACTCCTCGCAGTGAGGATTAGCTCCCCTCCGAACGAAAACAAAGCCGGCCCAGAGGGGGAGCCCAAAGAATTCATCATATTAATAACACGAGTGACCCAGATTTGCGTCCGCAATGGAAACATTAGCCTCGGCAAGTGAAAATGCACGTGGCCGTGGAAATGCATCGATCAGCGGGCACAATTGACAATCGCGCGACCAAACAATGAACCGAATCTGTTGCGCGTAAGTGGCACAACGGTTCTCTGAAAAATGCGCCGGAACAATGCGCCAAACAGTAATTGATCCCGATCGAGAGACCAGTTTGTCAGCAAACTTTTCCGACCAGCCGGCTTGTTACGGATCGACGCATTTGCGTCGTCCGTGCAACCAAACAGGCAGATGCGCCCGTGTCGGACATCTGTCGGCGAACACGCGAAAATACACGGGATGCTGCGGATCACGCGACGACCTGGCGCCCAAATCTTTTTTTCATCTCCTCACATCTACGTCCTCATTTATTTTATACATCTACACTTTTTGCAACTACAAAACTAGAGTATAAAAAGGATCGTATATTATCCATCTTATCCACAAATGAACACATTGATTGTTTTTACGAATGTTTTGTGTATAGCAAAATTAATAAAAAAAAAATATTTAGAAGAAATATTAAAAAATGTATAATCAATTTATAAAATTTACTGATAATTTAATAATAAGTTGTTCATGTATAGTCAATATATGTATACAAAATTAATTAAACCACGGATATGATAATTGAGCGAAAATTTAAATAGTAATGTAAAATTTTTTAATTAAATTCCCCATTTAAAAACCCCTAATGAACTGAAGTTAGAAATATAATAAAGATGGAATGCAACCACCTGGCGATTCAATTTTTTTTTTTTTTCGTTCTTAAATGTAAAAAAAGTGAACGTTTTACTTTTTCGCACAAAGTAAAATTGTCGCAAATTCAACTGTGTATATATAGATACAAACAAATTGCTCTGTATTTGTGATGCTTTTCTTTGGAAAAATCAATGACTCATTGTTCAGCGAAATTTTTCGAGGGATTAAGAAAGGGTTTGACGGGCAAACAAACGTTTCGTTGATTCACTGAATGTTTGTTGTCAAACGGACACAATGAAATTAACAAAACTGTTTTTGTTGGTCCCTATCGCCGGATTGAGCAGATGTACAAACGGTCGGTGTTTAATGATAGTTTTGCATTGTTATTGTGTGATATTTCGGGATGACGATTTGAGCTTGTCCGAAGTATGTCGTGTTTTCGTTTTCGATGTCACGATGGTCAAACTAAATTTTTTTTTACTTATTCTGTCTTCTTTTTTTTTAGTCAAATACAGGGGGTTTATAATGATACGTTTTTTGTTACTATTTCATCCAACGATGGGGGAATTTGAAAGGAAAAAAACTGATTACATGTCTGATGAAGAATCATAAAATACATACGAATTTATGGTCTGCGATGAAAAATTGCATTTTAGGTTAATGTTGATTATATAAGTCAGTTTTGAGATGAAACGCAACGGAACGTAATTATATTCAAAGTTGATTAAAAACAATAACTCCATTAATGTAACAAAATTCCATTCTTAATTGAACGATAATCAACACAACATTTAATAACCATTTTGTTTGTAATTTTTCGTCAACAATTATTATCTCAGCTTATTTATTCTCAAATGAACGAAAATTTTTATTATTGGCAGTAAACTACGTGCACTAGACTATTAAATTAATATCTAACAAAATTCGTGGTCGTAAAACGAAGTTACTTCCATGTAAATGCACCTTTGAATAAATTTCGATAGCGAATTTCACCAGCAGCCGCAAAGTTAATTTTTGAACAAAAATAAGAAAAAAGGAAGTTTAATCCTGCGACTCCATTCAACGTGTTTTTATAATTAACAGCAAATGATTATCATAAAAAATTCAAAATAAAACGAGAGCAACGTGGATATTTTCTTTTTTTTTTTTCGTTCACCACAATTTTATAACATATTTTTTTTTGTCAAGAAAAATGCGTGTAAATGTTCCGGACACCGTTGGCAGTATTTTTCACACCCATAAAAGTGCCATAAAGTGTTTCGGGAAGCTCAAACGCAAGTTTCGGGAACCGTTTAAAAGCAAACGCTCAATCGTTAGTGAAACGTTTTAAGAACACTTTTTAAACGAGAAATTTCTCTTCCACTAAAAAAATATAGATATTAAGTGCAGATGGCCTGCGATCTCCGTTGCACGAGGAGAGGTAAAAATAAAAGAATCAAATGAAGCTGCGATTGTCGATGCGATTCTGTCATGCTTCGATTAACGACAGTATAATAAAGAGACATTTACGAAAAGACGTGAGAGGAGGTAAGAGGGTTTCTCTTTCACATGAGCGAGGCTATCATAATAGTCACAATGTACCTTCTCACACCTATTGTGTCAGAATGGCTGACAGCACCCTCCGAAAAATGCTATCTTTTTTCGCACCGCACGAAAAATCTCCTTTTCGAATCAATCGGACTGTGCGACACGACATTATTCTCCTGCTCCCGGCTAAATATACACTTACCGATATTTACTGAATAATGTTCAAGTTGACGTGTGAATTATTACATATCAAAGCGTGGCGACTGAACACAACCAAGCTACAACAAATTTGCGCGCTGAAAAATAGTGCCGATTTGTTATACGATGTAGCAAGATCACGGTTCCTCTAAATTACCGCAAAATCGAGTCACGGGACTAAAAAAGATCGAAGAAAGAAAACGAATCTGATGAAAAATAGAACGAATAACGATCGAAGGAGATTTGATTTTGAAAACACATACGATAAAGATTTGTGCAGCAGATGTAGAATTTTGCAAATCTGCGGGAGATGGATATTATCAATAAATAATTTCTAATCCACTCTATCTCACTCGAGTGGCAATAACTTTGCAGCTAAACATCTTTGACAACTTGGCTGGCAAAATTTTCAAGGAACATATTGTATGTGATCGTCGATGCCGCGCGTCGATGCCGTGAATTATGACAGCTTATTTATATCTCGACCATAATTCATCCATACGTATCTGCACTATATTACAGAATTTGTCAACAATATTAATAAAAGCACTGAAATAGTTCGTTCCGACCATTATCACCGGCTGCTCACAAATTATCGTGCCAATTTTGTAATTTATTTGGTGTTAATTTTGTATCCTCTTTGTCACGAATTATCCAAAAAAATAAACACAAACAAATCATCTCTGTATAGACAGAATCGAAAAACATTTCAATGAAAAGTTGCAACAATGCATTTTAAAATACAGACCCAACATTTTCCATACAAAATGTTTACAAACTAAATTAATGAATATAAAATTCTGTTTCGACAGAATTGAATAACATTTTCATACAAGTTTTAATGAAAATTTTAAATGCTTTTTCTGAAATTTTTCATATGAACAAAAACAAATTAAAAATTGTTTTCATTTCAAGTTAGCTGCTGTGCGACAAATCCTTTTTTGTTTTTTTTTTTTCTTGCTGCATTTTTTCGTATTTTGGACTTGGAAGGAAAAAATAGTGAGACTGAATTAAGACACTTAAACTCGATAAAAATCAAAAGGAATCTCTTTTTGTGAATCATAGGTAGCTCCCGTGCACAATGGGGGCCCTAAATAACAAAGCCGAGGGACTGAATATAGGATTTAAAATCTTTTTGCCTTTTCGTCGTCGACTGGATAAGCGTACAAGTGTGCTCGCGCTGACGATTGAAAAAAAGAGAGCCCGAACGGTGAGCAAACACGTCGA
Organism: Trissolcus basalis; assembly: GCA_025266255.1. Taxonomy (NCBI): domain Eukaryota; kingdom Metazoa; phylum Arthropoda; class Insecta; order Hymenoptera; family Scelionidae; genus Trissolcus; species Trissolcus basalis. The sequence continues at coordinate 33,063 of JAAMPD010000188.1, forward strand.
AAGGAACGACAATACGTTTCAGGATCGTGCGTTTTCTTTAACCCAATTTTTTGTCCGGTGTAATCCGAAAACTGTCGAGGACAATGCGCGATTCGGCATCATCATCGTGTCGTATTCTTGAAAAATCCATTTCACTTTTTCTCTCCGGCACAAAAACGCGACCGAGTCAATAATCGAAGATGTGCAGTGAAAACAGTAATGACGATGTTATGAACGAGCGCTGAGTTAATGAACCGAGCAGATAAACATCGAATCATCGTAAAATAAGTTGTAAAATTATTTCGAGCAACAATATAATTTTTTTTCTTTTGTCGTTGTATAAAAGGTCATCCCTCCCCCCTTTAATTCGCAGCCGTTACAATTTCGACGTGCGTTGCTTTGTTGCAATTTTTTTCGGGTGAAAATTACATCGTGTACGGGATAGAAGAAAAAAAATTCTGATGGTAAATGACAGTCCCCGTTGTGGGGATCGCGATCGTCAATGGCAATCGGCGATCCGTCCTTCCACGTGTGCGTCAGAGAAAATGATATGGTTAATTTATGTGAAACACAATACACGAACGTAAGCCGTTGTCAGCATCGGTGAATTTCAATAATAAGAAACGTTTACTACCCTCTCAAAAGCGATGTTTTTACGACTTCCGTATATATTGGCAGCGAAAAAAATGCTAATGGAAGAAAAACATGTCGTTTTTTTGAATTTGAACGCACAATATTGTCTCCTTTATTTAAGATCCTGACGTTTATTCGTTAGCTCGGCAAACAGTAGTCAGATGTTCCGACGATTTACGATGGAAATTTAATGAAAAAAACAAGCCCAGTGAATTAACCAAATTTCATCGAAGCTTTTTGGCAACCCCGCGTCAATAAATTCTTCGCATTTCCAAACGGTTTTATTGCATTCCGACTATCCGAATCATTAGACACACCGATGGTACAAATTCATTTTTAATATCTTCGTTAAATATCATGGTTTTCGATAATGTTCAATTTCAATTTTTTTATTGCAAAATGTTGATAGAAAATCAGGACCTGGTTAATTTTCTAATTCATGCAAAGAGAGCGATCGGTTTCTTTTGCGCGTTGAAATCGAAGCGTAACAACGGACGATCTCGACCGCGAAAACCGATCAGCTCGGCAATAAACAATCAATTCACCGCAAACATTGAGCACAAATCCTCGACTTGGCTTCAATCATTTTTCCCCACCGCGGTCGCAAGAAACCGCGCGCACTTTTCCGCGCAAAAACTTTTCGTAATTAACGTTTTATGAGCGGCAATCATAGCCGTATCTTCATCCCGGGCATAATTTTTATCGACAAACAAATCGTAACAGCCGAACACAAATTATTCGGTGCATTTTCACCAAGGATTACGACGCAGCGGCCAACTTTCGGTCGTAAATTTTATATCGCTACTAGGTATCTATTAGCACTAGTAAAAATTAAAAATTATTTTTCGGACTGTTGACGAAAATGATAGAAAAAAGTAGCAGATCCTTTTTTTGGTCTTATTAAAACCGGAGACGTTGCGTGTACACTTTTTTTTTGCCAATTTAAAATGAACCGTTAACTTTTTTACCTAATTCTGAAATTTGAAAAAAAAGAAACAGAAAAATGTAAGATTTTGTAAGAGATTTCGAAAAGAAAAAATTTGTACGTTTTATTTGATTTTTTTGAGAAGGATTTTTTTTATTAGAATTTCCTCGGGTATTTTTGTCGTTTGTTAGATGGTTAAGGTGTGTAAACTCGGTATCACCTGACGTGTAATTTGGCCCTGAACAACGTGCCACCGCATGGGAGCGGAAATCGTCGCGTTTATTCGAGAAGAGCCTTTTCTCTCCTTTTTTCTCGTTTTTAGCTTGTATGAATACACTCGATATTTACCACAGGAAGATAACGGAACTGTAAAAGGATCAACCGAGGATGGCGCTTTCAATTCGTCTTTTTAAATCCCAAATTTGTGTATTTCGCACGCACGATTTATGCAGGACGCACTTTTGTACGCGAAAAAGGATCCCGCAAAAAACTTTTTAAAAACCTTATAAAGCGTTCTTTGAGCTCTTTCGGAGCGATGAAACTGCAGATAACTCAAATTTGTACATGTAAATTTCGTTACTCGAACTGTTTTCTTTTGTGGATTAAATCAAATAAAAAGTTACATTTTAGTTCAAATACCTGGTTATTTCATTTTTTTTTTCTTTCCGTGCCATGGCAACAAGTATCAGTTGCGCACCACAGCGAACGTAGAATTGCGTGAACGGCGAAGGGAAATAGACAAGACCTCGGGCCATTCGGTCTTCTTGTTTTTTTCGTTTCTCATGTTGTTTGGGATGATACGGTTGTATCCTCTTCGCAGACATTAAAATCGGTCCTTCCATTCTGCTGCAACATGAAATTACAACGTGTTTTTTTACAGAAAAATAACTTATTAAATTTGAAAAAATATAAAAAGTATGTAAACATGATGATTAAATTCACCGCTCGAAAAAAACTCATTTCATCCATTTTATATTTCTTTAATCAGAGCTTTACTGTGAAAAACATTTCATTACCCCGAATGTGATATGAAAAATATGCCAGCATATAAATATCAATTTCAGCCATCGTGAACAAGTTCATGCGAAATTTTCCAAGCGCATGAAAACATTTTTAAGGTGAATATTATTATTTGATATATAAAAACTAAAGCTTTTCGACAAAGTATCTGCGGCTTTTAAATCATGCATAACGACAAGGTATTCAACATATCACATCCTTTGTCACATCGAGTTATGAAATTAGAGTGCCGACATTAATTTTCAATCTCACTTGAACATTTCAGCGAATTCAGAAAATGAAATAATCATGACAATATTTGAGGTAATTTTCGTTCAAAAGTTTATTGTTTTTGCCTACCTAGAATCAAGCGTTTATAATCGAATTATCTTCGTTGATTATTCAAACGACTATTGACAAATTTCCGATCAAACTTGGAATCGCTGAAAATTTCAAATCCCAATTTCAATAGAATGTTATTTAAATTTAAATTCCTGAAAAATTTTAGGCTTTTTTTTAATTCACGTCAGATTATTTTTCGATACATATCTAAGAATAAATGTTCAGATATATGTCACATCTTCTATCATATACGTCTGTACGTGACATGTATTTGTTAAATGGATTTTGTAAAAAAAAATTTGTGATAAAATGTTGCACTTATATCGAAGTCGTTTGGTAAGGAGGCTATACAACACTGGCTGGAAAGTTGTGTAAACAATCGCGCGCGGTTATGAAATGTTTATTAAATTAGCGTAGTTGATAAAGACCTCTATATTTAATCGTTTTAGCAGCGACTGCATCAACAATTTTGATTCGCTGATCGATCGGTTTTTCTTGCACAAAAATGATTGATTTCAAAGTCGAACGCGATAAGTCGGCACAATTGATTTGTTGCGACGCGAGAATATGTGCAGCGCAAAAGAATGTCGAATCAAAGCGACCGCCATTTCAATCCGGGTCTAGGAGACCCGAGGTCGCGAAGATACGCGATATCTCGAGTACCGATAATTGACAGGAAGGCGATTAGTCTTCTTTATCTTGCATAAAACGGGCTGTTATCGTGTGCCGGATGGTTGTAACTGCAGCTGCGTTTTGCCACAGTGATACACGTCCCGAATAAATATTATTAATGAAATCAACTCGCAATGATCGACAGCCAGTATCTGGTCTAATTCTGCGATTAGAAATTAGCGCTCCAAAAGTGTGATGTTTAATGTACTTTGCTGTTATACGCTTTTTTCGACTCATTTCAAAACATTTTCCACAAACCAATTTCCATCGTTTCAATTTTATTCATATGCAAACGCTCAAAAGTGTATCAATGTGTCTCGAGAATTCTATACGATAGCTGATGATTTCTTTTTTCAATTTCGTTTCTCAATAGAGTCTCGAAATCTGTGATGAAATTCAAACCCTGTTTTATATTTTTTTTCTTAATATTAAAAAAGTAAGTGTGACTTACACTTGAAAGTTAACGAGGTCGAATGATTATAAAATTGTGTGACGATTTTGTATTTTTTCATCCGAAAATTGTTATCGCAATCTCTATATATAATTCCAATGAATTTTAATTAAACTTTAATTCCGCACGTTGATAAGACACATTTTGCTTGACGTATATAATGCAATGAAAGCAAAATGAATATTCTTAGAGCGTTCAGTAGGCGAAATTTCACCAAGCTTGCGCGAATGTTTCATCCATTGAAGTGGAACACCGGTTCCCCGGGGGAAATTTCTAATGACGTCACTGCTCACCCTCTTAACAGTGAAATTCGGTAGGTACGAGGGTGCGATGTGACGTCATTAAAAAATCGACTCAAAGTAAATAGGGAGGCGAGGCCTGACAGTCGTCTTGGTTGAAGGTATACGTTGCGCATTAACCCGTTTTGTTATTCGACGATATATTTTTCTTCTGCAAACTTTAATCTGATGTTGTCTGTCCGTTGAAGAATCCGAAGGTCGTCGACCAAATCTGCAGATTAATCGGACCCGATAAAGCAGACTATCGCGCAGCGGGGAAAATCAGTTGACGTTGAAATTGAATTAAAGCCGCGCGATAACCGTGATGTATCGTCGTCTGCTCCCCATGCTTATTAGGACGATAAAAAAGACGACAACATTTTTCGAAGATCCGTCTCGCGTTTTCCATTTTAACGCGAACAAATCATTGACGAGCCGTGGAGGCATTCGAGAAATTCGTTTTGACGTGATGTACCGACGATTTTTCGTGCTCGATCGGGAGAGCTACTTTAAAGAAGATATAAGAGCCGTCACACACGAGGTGCAGCCCACTTCCTTCGAAATGTGAGACGGGTTGGCTCACGTTTTTACCCGAGTCCCCGGCAGGAAACTGCTTGGTTATTCGAAGAATTCACGAAATATCGAGTTCCGCTTTTTTTTCTCCGCCTGCTCCACCCGCGACGTCCCCCACAATTTTTTTGGCTGCAAAACAAATCATTTCGCAACCATCGATTTCACTTATTTACATGTATCCGCGCGGAGGAACAAATTTATCCCAGAGCATACACCCTCCAACGCATTTGCAAGTAAATTCAAGAAAAATCGTCCTATCAGTTGCAGCGAACCCGATGATGCGACTAGACAAATCGTATTCCGAGCCAAGTGATTTTCGAATTTCTCGCTAATCCAAAACGTTCTTGACTTGTCAAAATTCCACTTCATCTGCTCTTTTCTTTTCGATTTACTGACCTTGAAAAATTTTATTTATACAACTCAACATTCATGTCTTTTTTACTTGAAAGATTTGTACAGGGTTTTTTATTTTTTTCCCCACTCCTTCGCTCTCTTATTTTTTGTTTTATTGACATCGTTGCAATGACCTTGAAATCCGGCTACTATTCATTTCATCAATTTTTATCTCTGCGAATGTAATTGTTTCTTTCGTTTGACCTTGGATCGAACTTTTGTTTGTCTTCCATGACCTTGGCAACGCGAAACATAATCAAAAATAAGTGTGTTTCATTTTGTAAGTCAACGCCGATAAATGTTCAAAACGAGGTACAAAGTCGAGAGCAAACAGAGGCTTTTGTTTGTACGACGAATACGCTGAATCGACAATTACAAATGCTGGTTTTTGTCTGCTGAGTCAATGTCTAAGCTGAACTTTCGCTATAGTTATCACGTGTGGAGGTTTTTCGCGCGCGACGAAACGGTAACGTGTGTCATTTCTCGGTGACGATAAGGCCGCGTACGCACGCTGTTGTGTGTACGTATCTTGAGCACGTTCAATTTCGTATTAATAAGTGCACGCGTCGACTTATCACCGAGCCAACGGCGCCATACACCAACAAACTTACATTATTGAGCTCGACTCCGCGCTCTCTTATAATGGAATTTTTTGTTTCCTCTTTTCTTCGACTCTCCTGTGTTCTTTCCATTTGAATATTTCGTCTACAATGTGGCGTACGATAAGCCGCCGTTTATTAACCGAGGAATTGCTCAAGCTGAAAAAAAAAAATTATTCCTCCGCCCCAACATATGTCTAACGACTTTTTGATGACGGCTTTTTTTGCACTTTCCATCCGACCTTGAAAAGTTTTCCGTAGGGCTCAAAATTGACCCCGTCGATTAATCATCCGAGAGACCTGATGATCCTCAAATATTGATCATCCGGCTGAGCTGATCCTGCAGCTACGAAAACACAATCGCCAGGTGGAGCCCCCGCTACCACGCACAGCCGTCGTTTTTTTTCGGTTCCCGGAAACGCCGCGGCCGAAACAATCGCAACGTTGCTGCCAACTTAAACACCTTGCGAAATTCGGCCGATTGATCGCAGGCCACAAATTTCTCCGCTTCCTCTGCATTGTCCGGAGATGTTATCGCGGTATCTGCATTGTGTCCTGAAAACTTGCAGTCTAGGCCACGAAACCTGTTTGCCAGTTCACCCCTTCCGCGGGTCCACGTCAAGGCTCGCCGCGGGTTTGTGTTTAAAGGTCCCGCAAGGTCACGGGCAAGCTGTTGTGAGAACTGAAAGCCGATCCCGACCCGTGTGTTCGCGTAAAAACCTAGAACCGGAGCGGAATTCGGACGATCCCACAGGCAACGATCGTCTTTTTAATTCCCCCTTCCATTTTTTTTCATCTATCTTACTGCAGTCCGTTCCTGTCTCATTTTTCTTATCTCACAACTATTTTTTGTCTTCCTCTGATGCTTCATCTCTCTTATCTTCTGTCCTTTTCTTGAACATTCTCTTAGGAAGTAAAAAAACAGTCTGAGATTATTGAAATTGATTTAAAACTATTCAGGATGACTTAACAGAATTTAACTTTTTTATTTTATAATTTGCTTGACAATATTTACAGTTCAAATATTATGACAGACGAATCTGTTAAAAATGGACAAAAATTATTAACTATTCCAATTGAAACTTTTATTGAAACAAAAGAACATTTAGATATAACCTCTATAAATGAGTTTAAACCAGTTTAATTAAATGATGTTAAATTGGAAATTGAAATACATGAAGGAATAATGAATTATTATTCAAAATTTATTGTTGTAATCGGTTTGTCATTTATCAGGCATCTCCCTGCTGATTTATTTTTCATGTTTGTGGTTGAATACTGTTTTTTTTTTAGTATTAGGACTCCAATCAAAATAATTAGATCCAATCCGGAAGCATTGAAGGCAATCGGCTAATGAAATGTAAAAGTTTGATCCTTTGTGCAAGGTATGCACAAAGAAACGATTATGTCGTATGGATGCGCTGGAGATTACGGTGTCGTTTGATGTTCGGCTCGAAGGTTCCGACGTCTAATGAAGTTAGTAATCCAGCGGTCGGACAATTTGTTTGACATCGAAATACACTTTCGTGGTGCTCTCCGAAATTGGACCTAAAGCTCTGGAAAAGATCTTCCAGGAATTGAAAAAAAAGACTTGTTCAAAATTGGGTTAATCATTGAGAGCGCACTCAGGGAAAGTGCAACTCGAGACCCTGAGATATACTAATTGCTCATTAGTTCCCCGGGGTTAAATATAGAAAACGATTTTTTTTTATCCGAACAGATGTGACCCTCTCGTTTTGGCCGGCAAGATTTTCGGCAATGATTTTTTAATTAAATTTTCATCCCCATGGGTTATTGGATTTTCATAAAGTCAGATTTGCATAAAAAAAATTGCGAAACGCCGGATTCATAAAATATTTGCACAACAATAACTAACGGAACAATTTTCAATTAAAATTTCATCGAGTTGCACGCTAAACTGAATCAAGCGAGAAATAATAATGAAACGAGTCGTAATACAAATTTGCTCGTGTATTCGCGCTGCAACACAAGCCATGAATTTATCGATTAAATTATATTACCCCGGGATATATATTTGATGTCTTCAGCGACAATGGCTGTGTGTATTAATACTATAGCCGACCTTACAAATTGTGCACAACGTGACACACACAATATAAATAGTCGTATTCGTTTGCATTATCATTAATCATTAACCAATTTAAATGTATAATCCGAATATACTTTGTGTGTATAAATTCAAAATAAATTGTCGTCCTTCCCCCTCTCGTTTAGACCTGATAATTAGTTCCCCGGTTAAAATTATGTTTGTCGCTGCCGCCGTCATTATAAACTCTGCTCATCCTCACTGACAATTTTTCTGGTCAAATTTCCATAAAAGTGGTCAATTATTTTCGACCATTTTTTTTTAACATATACATTTTCTGTATAAATTTATAACTAATATCATATGTTTCATATGATTGTGTCTTATGTTTTTTCGTCTATTTACGTTTCTTCAGAACGTCTTCTGCATGATGTTTACAGATTTCATTCGTTGTTCGTAGAAAATTCTTTGAAAACCACCCACACGGACAAAAATATATTTCAAAATATATTTTACATATATTTTATTTATTTTGAAATATTGAAATATTTATTCTTTTAAGTTTATTCTATATTCAACAAATATATTTTTTATATATTATGTATTATGTATATCATACTTATAAGTCATTTATAAATTGTTTATAAAGCGACAATGAATTTTATAAATGAAATATAAAATAAACATAAATTTCATCGAAAAAATAAATTATATTTATATAAAAAAAATATAAAATTCAAATGTATTTACAGGTATATTTTTGTCCCTTTGGGCACAATCCTCAAACGTTGTATTTTATTTTCAATAATAAAAAATGATATCAGCTGGAAATTTAATGTCTTTTTATTTTTATACAATTCGATATATGATAAATATAAAATTATCTCACGTATTTTCATCTATCTACGTTTCTTTAAAACATCTCATGAAGTTTACAAACTTTAATCGTTGTTGATTAAAAATTCTTTCGCAGATCACGATTTTATTACTTTTAATTTCATTTTTGATAATAGAAAATTATATCAGCTGAGAATTTGATTTCAAGAGCATTAGATAATAATTAAGGGAGCGCATTCCAGCACGTACGCCCGTACATTAATTTGTATTTGCATTGCTGGTGTGCGTGATTGCTGCACGCACGTGATATATGCATGCGGTGGCAAGACATATGCTTGACTCGAGGTGTGCTTTCGCATCCACTTGTACACGCTTGAACCGAATGCGAATAACCATGCGCACGATAGGAGGAAGGATGTGGTCAAGAAGACAGCGAGCAGGTGACGCTATGATATCGGTGTTATACACGGTGGGAAATTTCATCAAAGTCCTCGTTATGGCTTTTTATTTTTTTTGCTTTTGCAAAACACGAAAAAGTCTTCCCTACAGTTTATGTTTCAACCGAACTGCATTTCGACCGACGACACTTCCTTGATACCCGCTAATTCATTGTTTTGATTAACGGTCCATCTCACATCTGTTCGAAATTCGCCGAACTTTGGCAACCCTTGAGTCAACACCTGGAACTCCAAAGGAAAACCTGTGACAAATTTCGGTTGCCTTTGAATCGGCTGTCAATTTGATTGATCATCCTCCCGAGCAAATTAAACGATATCAAAACGATCCGCTTGGTATAAATCACGGTACCATAATTTGTAAGCACATTCGGCGAAACCTTCCTCCTATATACAAAGGGTTGGAAAATGACTGCCGTTCATATGCAAATGACTTTTTTCTATCGGCAGTGTTGCTTGGGCTCTGTCAAATCCCTAATTTGGAACCGACCAGACGGTGATTTTTTTTTCCTCGTAATTTCGCCTTTTTTATGTCTTCTAAGAAAATGAAGATTTGTAACTTGTGGCGCGTGCTCCAAATAGCAGCGTCAGTTGAAATGTCAACTGATGACGTAACCGATGCATGTTTGACAAATGTTGGGCGTGAAAAGAAAGTGAAAGCCCAAAAAAGATCAAAACAGACTTTTGATTTTCTTCGGACACCATTTTTTTCCCCCTACCGTTTAAAAATATACCCGCCCGTATGGCAGAAACATTTTGTCCTCCTTGGAATGCAACTAAATGAGCATTTTTAGAAAATAAAAAAATGTTAATTAAATTTTTGTTGCAGTCGGGGAATGAGTTTTTGAAAATATTATTATTGTGCGTGGGCGCGAGTGAAATCACTTAGAGCTCAATGAAAATGAAGTATAACTAATTAGATTCGGAGCACGAGCAGGCGACGCATTTCTTAACAAATAAAACAGGTTAATGGCGCGGCCGTAATGAATACGGAGGGTGCAGCGGGACACCCCAGTCAAGCTCGAGTAATTCTTGGCGGATCTGCATCAAGACTTCAGGTCTGGCGCTGTCATGACGGAACACACTGTGCCCTTCCCGTTGGCTAATTCGAGACGCTTGGAAGCAGTAGTTGCCGGAATTAATCGTCTGTTGTTAGCCAGCGGTCCATAATAAAGGGTTCCCGTACCAGCGCAATTTCCCCAGATACGTGTGCTATAAGCTTTTTCCCGGCCGCGCCGGACTTGGAAGTCATTAACGGTGGCTTATCTCGCTTGACCCAGCCTAAGTCTCCATGGTCGTCGCTCTATTTTTCACCGATCTGCTCCACACAAACGGAATCCGAGGGGTGAATCACAAGCAGAAACTCACTATATCAAATCGCACTCCCAACGATCCGCACAATTACATCCAAGTAATTGTCTTCAGACCCGCCCGATTGGCGTGACTTTTTCGCAAATTTTAATCCTCCAATAAACATTAACAAATTCCGCTCCCGCGAGTCAAATTGTCCATTGAATCAACGTTCGAGTTGTTCATTTTCAATTAAACCGTTTTTGTCGAGATTTTGTAATTTCACTTGCGAATGAATTGCCGATAAATTAATTCTTGATTGTTTAGAAAGTTGGAGGAAATGGCAGAGGGAATGAAAAAGAAAAAAGAGTTAATTTTAATATCTATTAATAATGGCGATAAATAAACAAGACAATTTTGCGAGTTCGTAAATCAAGTTTCAAACGTATATAATGTTGTGCAAAAACCTCAGTCAATTCGGTTTCCACCTAGTTTGAAAATGATATATAATGGCAAAAAAAAAATTATTATTTCTCCATGCAACGCGCAAATTGCTACATATAACTGTTTCATATGAAAAATTGTTATTCTTTAATATAGCGAAAGTAAGTCTCGGCTAAACGGCTACGCGATTGCTCGCTACTATGTTAACCTTTCTCATGTGTGTTTTATAACGCATATTACACAAACTGTGATAAATTGCGGTTGGCTTTTTCAACACAATGCTGTGTAAATTAGTTTTATTTAATCAGATTTTAATCGTATCTATTTTATTGGATTTGATGATTTGAATAAGAAAATAAATTGATTTCTAATGTCTTTTCGCTGTTTGCGGCTATCCCGCGGTATGATATTTGACACAAAAAAAGGAACGTTGAAAATTAATCGACTGAAAAATTGCGAAACTGATTTGTGAAAAGTTCAACAAGTTTTTATTGTAAATAAATAAATAAACAAAGTGCGAAGGAAAAAGCCGCGTTTTACTGCAGTTTCTCTAATAGAAATATAATAAATGTACCGGCCAAGCGTTTCCGGTCGAAAAACACTATACAATAAATTAAAATGCCATCAGTTCTTTCAACGTTTGATTTACCCCGGAGGGTGTCAAATGTCAAAGCCAACTCGGACAAAGCGTAGACGAAAAATTTATGTACCGATATGTAAACAATTTTTTCCATAGTATAAATTTCTACGTTTTAATGGTTCCGCGTGACCTTGAAGCGGGCTTCAAGTTGCTCTTTGATAGACTCCGAGTGACTTTGAAAAGGAATTCAATTTTTATTGGATTAGTTCCATTCGAAATCGCGCGAGCGTATTCTCAGTTTCTGAAACTCCGACACTTCACTTCTCTTGAACTTCAATTCATTAAAACTTCTTTTCGTCCGGCCAATTCACTGTGTATTCTACACTGTTTTGCCAAACAATTTCCAATTTCACTTTTGTAACGTTCCATTCCATTCAAGGGCGTATTTTAAACTTCGCTTCAACGATTTTCAAACTCCTCCACGCTTTGAATTTTTCTGAAAATTTTACGCAGCTTTTAGTTTCGCAATTTTTTTTTAATCAGAAAATCTCTCTACCTACAAGGAAATATACATTTTATTTGTGCATACATGAAATATGTTTTTTGACCTACATATATGTCCCACACGTATTTATTTTTGTCTGATGCATAAGTCCTATTTTGAATAGATATATAAAAAAACATCAAAAAATTTTTGGAGAAGAAAAAATTGCGATGCGACTTTTGTGTATAAAACCGAAAACCCGGTACTTCCGGTTGAAAGATCATATCCGAATTGCACAGACGTCAATTTCAGGTGAACCGTGTTATGAATAGGGGTGGAAATGTCAAACGTCAAAGATGAAATGTCAGGAGGATCGGCAAAAAGTTGGACACAAAAAGTCGCATTGTGAGAAACTAATCGGTCTCGAACGGCGCATGTTGAGCGCGGGGGGGGAAAAAGTTGTGCTTTGCTTGCAGCGTGGCGCAACTCGCAGAACCAGTGCAAGTTAAGGAGTGTCGGTGTGTTTAATGATGCTTTTTACTGCGCTAATATAATGCCACGATGCATTTCATTTCAGCGTTAGATATCACGGCGCTCTCAGACGCGGGCGATAAAAAGGTCGCTAATTCAGCTTCATGAATTCATAAGTATCACGGAGCCGAAATTCACCCTAAATTTTAATTAGAGGCGAAAATTTTTTGCACAACATTCTGTTTACCGTTTATGGGCGATGAATTTCGTCTCCGACTGGATTTCAACACTTTTCGTTCAATTTTGACAAATGGGAAGGGAAAAATGAACGAACGAACATTAAATCCGTATACAATGGTACATTTAATTCTCTCACTTGACTAATCAAGTACTCGAAATAAGTAAGAAACTAATAGTCTGCGAACAGCCGGCGTGAGTCGTAATTTACAGGCGACAGAGTGACGTAATGTCGTTTGAATAAGTTCGAGCTTAGGGAGCGGCATTGTACTTAACAAACGATTCTTTTTTTTTTCGTATACCAGACGGACATAATCCCGCGTTATCTCTCAATTGATCGCTAAATCACGCTTTCGCGCGGACACATTTTTTCATATATACTTTTCCGATGTAATTTGCCATTAAGGGACAACGGCTCGTCGCGAATGGGAAAGTTGGGTACGCACAGCCGCTGAGTAATGTTGCCATTCATTTCTGGCGCGCTTTATCGTCGATATATGTTACATGTGCGTTTTCGTTGTGCATTGTAATGCGCGCGGATTTTTGTTGTTTTTATTTTTGTTTTTTTTTTTTTCTTTTCGGTTAGGTTTTTTTTCGTTCGTACAACTTCTTTATGGACATTTCACGAGAAAGCGGCAGTGGCATGTGTTATAAAACGAGTTCGGTTATTGCGCTCGATGCTTGTTATGATTGCATTATTTTCCGTACCGAGGCCGCGTCACGTGGCCAAGTTAAATGCGACCATTTTTCTAGAATAACCATTTGGCTAAGTAGCGCCGTTTGCGAGAACCACGATCACGCATTCTATCCTATTTGGACAGCCGAGAAAGAACAGACAGTATCAATCAAACTGTTCTCTCTGGGTTTCTTTTGAAAAATATCATCCGCATTTCAGGAGTTGATTCAAATTTTACAACGCTTAATAGATTCTTTTGAGCACAATCTCGTTTCATTTTTCAAATTATTTTGTTAGCATCCGAGCGCTTTGACGAGGCAAAAAGCTTTTACCATCAGATTTTCGGAGATAAATTTTATGAAAATATATACTGCTCTGTTGTGACACTGCAAAATATTTTTTTTCCCCGGCAGAATATAAAGAAGATATTTCAAAACATAAAATCATCTCTTTGATTTGCGAGTCGTGAAAAAAGATGAAAAGCAAATATCTATGAATGGAATAACGGCTTATTGAGACATGAAAAATTAACACTAACATTATCATGCTTTTTTTTCTTTCAACTAGTACTTTTTACACGGATTTACATTTTTATTAAAAAAGTTTGAAATGAAATACAAAGTATGTTTTTCTCGGAAATCCGTAAAGCTCATTAGAAAGAGTTTTTTTTTTCTTATAACAACAGTTACTGAAAGAGTATACATAGAAGAAAGGATGTCACAATTTTAAATTTCCAAGGGAAATATGTTTTTATCGAAATGCCAACAACGATCGATCAACAATTGATCGAAGGCACATCAAACGGTTACATAACCGTCCGAATGCGTGCTTATCAAAAATGTTGAAGAAGGTATATGACGGACAGCGAAAGATATCGGTCCAGCTGTCCAGCAGCTGTGGGCTTCACCTGCTTCACTGGCGTGGCGTAACAAACGTATTTGGATGAAGGAAAAGGCAAGAAGCCAGCGAAGGGTTGCCAACACGCGAGCGCCGCCTTTTCAGGAGCACACGATAAATGTTAATATGCAAATCCACTCGGTCTTACATCTGTTCCACTCTCCGCTCGCGTGTAAATACGCGATGCACAGCGATTCCTTGCTGAATTCCAACACAAATCACGGCTGTTGAGTTGAAAATCACATTTTTATCGCAACTCGACAACCAAATATTGATTGCAAGGCGACTTTCAAGCGCGTTTCAGATTTCATAAATTTCGCATTTTTAATCGACATCAAGTGAAATTCGGCTTGGTCTGAATTCAGTCATAAATTAAAATCCGAATTCTCCTTTATTTATTTTCGTCATCTCTTATTTTTAGCATTTTTGTATGTGAAATTTTTAATAACTTTTTTCGAAATTCATTTCAAGTTTTTTTTTTTTTTTCATAATAACTGAACTTAAATTATTAATCCCTTTATGTGAAGCTAATTTACGTTTCGAGTGAAAAATTTTCCGCTGCAAAAAGTTTCTGCGCAATTTGATGTCAAGTTTTTTTTTTTTTTTTTTTGTTTGACGAAAGGAAACAAGAGGAAAAAGTGAGTAGCTGATAATCCCAACTGAATAAACTAGGAAGACAAAGCAAGTGTCTGACTGAAATAAAAGAAAATCGCGGATTGAACTAAACACCTGCACTTGTTGATAAAACGTTTTGCGTCTTCGTCGGGTGTCGTAACGTAGTACTACGATGATGTGTGCAATGGCAACAGATCATTCTTTGTGTACTCTTTGTACTATTAAAATAAAGTCTTGTTTGCGAAATGGTTGCAAAATAGTCGCTGATAAGGACTCGAACTACCTTTCAGATAAGCAATGACCCGTATAACGTTTTTTGCGATGCAATGTATATTTATCGATCGCAAACGATACCGATCGGCCGTCGCGAAAATTTTGACTTTCATCGATAACAAAAATGCGTGACATTTTTGAACAGCTGCTTTTGCATAAGGTGACGCCAGATGCACGACTTTTTTATTCAAATTGAAGGGAATTTCCATCTTGTAATTATTTGAAGGAATTAATTTTATTAATCACTTTTTTTAAATTTTCAATTAAGTTGTGTAACCAGTTTATTCAATGGTAAACAAAATGAAAAAAAATATAAAAGCGTTTTAAAAAACAGAAATTCAAAATATCGGCATGGACTTTTTTTCATTCATTGCCGATGCAAATTTTTTCTTCTCCCCGCATTTTTTTCTTGCATCTAGATAAAGTTCGATGATATATGGATAAATATATATGTACATACATCTTCCGTATTATGCACAAAACGGGAAACTGACTCGGGCTAGTAGATACTGCACTTAATCGCGCTACAATCAGTGTCAGAATGTATTTAGATACAAGCACCGTGGAGATGCGATATCTTGTACATGTTTTGTTGTACCTGTTTATGCTAGTATCTGGATAATTGAACAAGATGCATCGTGTCTTTAAATTCACTCGAAAAAGGTCTTTCACGTTGGCGTGATATTGTTTATTTTTTACCGCAAACTCGAATAAATGTTTCGACAAGCATTGAATCATTTTATTTATAAGCCTTCCCCTTCATTTTAATTTTAATAACAGTTGATTGAATCCAAACGATAATCTCATACTATATAAAAGGTTACTAAAGTAGTACTTGAAATTTTTAAATTTAGAGATTCGCACGAAAATATTGTTCACACGAAACTAATCAATATAATAACAAACTATCAAATTCATCTTCACGAGTGGAACACTTTTTGCAGATATTTTAAAACTCGTTTGAATTTTTTTTGTTTTGATAAATTAAGACGGTACAGATTTATTTTAAGATACGAAAATATTTTTAGATATATTTTCATTTTTTTATGTTGTTTTTTTGAGTAAATATTTAAACTTCTTCCAAAAACGTTTTAAAAACCATATTTGTTTAGCTAAGTTTTTAGATGGAAGTGGTTTTTTCTGTGAGGGATGAAAAAAAAAGCATTCGAAGGTTTGTTATCATTCAAATATAATTCGCATCATAAATCCGTTATTTTAATGTAAAACACGTGTCGTCGACGAACTCGTAAACGATCGCTTTTAGCCCACCGAAAGGGTGACTACAATTAATATGGGAAACGGCAGTTCGTGATTTCGCTCATCACCTTCGACTTTCCTAAACATCCGTTCATAAAAAACGTCGCCGCCGTTTGATGTAACAGGGTTAAACGCACTGTTTTTTTTTTATCCCCAAATATTAGCCGGCGCAAAATTTTCCCATCGCTTCGTGGAAGCGTGCGCGTATCAGAAAAAGATTTTCGGACACGTGTCGCGCCGTTAATGCGCCGTTTTAATTTATTTTCGTGCGAGCAACTTCAAAGGCAAAATGTGAACTATCACACACGCGAACGACCACGGCCATTTGGCGTGGCGGTCTCTTTTTCCGGAAAATGTTATCGGCTTTTCAAAACTCCCCAAGCTCGTAAAACGGTACAAAGTTACGATCCGAACGTGATGATTATAAACTCTCAAAGTTACACTAAAAATCGGATGCATAATATTTCACCCGAACGAGACAAAATGTGTTTCAAATTTTATTTAACAAAAACAAGTGCTTTATTGCATTAGCATAACGAATTGCAAAATTCAAGAGGACGACGATTCTGTTTATACTATGTAAAATAATTTATGAAAAAAGGTATGGTGGGGAATTATTATCTCAGATATGGAGAACCTTTCCGTTTGCGGTGAGGAAACAAGAACGGAAGGCGGAGAGATCCTCGTATCCATATCCATAATGCCATTGGAATAGCACCGAAAACAGCGTCTCGACCACTTCGTTCCATTCGAGCCACTTCCTTTGAAACCGCGCAGCACATTGTAAAACGCCAGGAATAATGTTTCCCTGACACAAATATATGGGTCAGAGCCGCAGGAAAAGTGTCAACTGAGATAACTGTTGAAAATTTCGCGCTATTCACTGGAGAAGAATATGACCAATATGGCAGCTGCGTCTGGAATTTAAGGATCTCGAGAGATCCTAAAGATATGGCCTATTACAATTATGACACAAAAGAAGTACTTTTAAGTACTTTATCAAAGAAAAAAAATGAATAATAGTGTTGCCCATGTGGCAGGCATAGGAAAATATATACATGGTGCCTGAATTTTACACATATGTATAAAATATATGGCTCAAGGTAATATGTGTACTCAAGGTAATATATAAATGATAAATAAAAGACGAAAAACATAAATAGGAAATTTATACTAACTCGAAAAATATGTATCTATCAATATATTGATCATTTATGTCATCTTTATGGATGCAAGTATGTTTAATGTTTATCACATTTATTGGTTTTATGGATACAGTTTAGATAAAATGTGACTATCACATATCTAGAAAAAATATATTTTGAAATTGGTAGAATTTGAAAAAAAAAATTTTGTTACACCGTTTATATATGTAGAAATATATATAGAATATTGTATGTATATAGCATATATGCTATTTATAAGTTCTTTTATAATCTATTTACATCTGCATTGACATTTATTTTGTATATATTCGGTGCCATATACATGGCTTATGTATGTGACATATATATAACCATATATGTATAAAATATGAAGTGCATTTATGTCATATATCATTACCTATCGAGAGGTTTTTGTTTTTAAACTAGTTCTTTTATTTTATTTTTAAATGATAACTTGAAAGTCGGAAATTTCGGTGAAAAGGTTATTTGCGATGAATAACTTGGGATGACGGAAGACGTCATTTAATCTGTTGAAAATAACGACGCGGAGAAATCTGAGATTGCTAGTTTTCTCGGTACCTGCAGATAATGGGAATGATAAGGCAAATATCGATTCAGGAGATGAAGAAATACGAGTTTCTATATATAAGATTTGCCATTGTTGTCGTTATTTAATATGTGTCGTTATATTTCTTTGTGACGCATTAGTTCATTGAAACAAGTTTTTCTTTCGTCGTACATGTTTTAGCATTATCGAATGAACCCAAGACAACGATCTCGCGAGTCAGTTTGAATGATTTTATGTTTTTTCGTGTTTAATGAAACAACATGAAAATGTCTTGCTGTACATGACATTATTTTCGTTTTTACGAGACGATATAAATAGAGCCATTTTTATTGCTGTTTTTATTAAATAAGTAAAGTGCAACGGTAGAATTAACCGGATCAAAAATATACGAATCAAAAACGAGAGCAATTTCATAAGACGGGGAGAAAAAAAATTAATTGAATTTGGTTGAAAACAAATGGAAGTGGGTTTAGTTTTCCAAACAAAAGATTATCTTACAATTAAAACGATCCCGAGTATATAATCCCGAGCGCGTGTCTGATTTTAAAAACGTCTGTGCGCAGACCGAACACAAAACAAACACGACCCACATAATGAGTTCGATTGCCAGTCGCAGAGAGAAATCATTAATATAATCTCTTGGTGCAGCGCTTTTATTTTTAGTCACACTGCACATTTGTGCGTCACATTTGTTCGATGGATTGACATCTAATTTCCCAAATCCTGTTAACATCTGTTCGCATTTTATCGAGTCAAAAGAGCCCTGATTTGTTATTTATTAAATTTTCTTGTTTCTCGTAACTGGTTGTACTCCCTTTTTCCAAAAATAGGGGGATTAATGTGTCGGGACAAAGACACCCTTGAAAATCAACGCTTCGCACAGGTGACAGAGGCTAAATGAGGATGAACATATTAAAATAATCAAGTTGAAAAATCAGTCCGTGACAATTATTCCGAAACAATAATGAAAAGAAATGAGGGGTGACAGATGTGCGGAAATGTGACAAAGGAAAATTTAAATGTCAATGATTTGGAAATAATGCGCAATGGTAATAACTTGTTGAATGTAGGTCAATGTTGATTTAATTTCTGTCAACTTATTTTGTGAAATATCCGCAACACAGATTGTTACAGAGGTTTCACTTAATTAATTTAGCGATGCTAATAATTACATGCAACAATATATACAGTTTCATGGAAACTCAATATTATAATGAAATACTTTCAAACTTCCCTGAAAACAAATTAAGCAACAATTCGCTAACTGATTGTACATTAAAATTATAAACATTCGAAATTTCAATGTTTAATTCTCGTTTTGAATTTTTATGACTCTATGCCACAGAAGTAGAAGATTGTTTGGAAATGATTCAATGAAATTATGAAACATTTTCATTAGCATTAATTATTCGCGGTCATTAATTTTTTCTTTCTTTCAACGATGAATTATTTTCCTATCCTTACGGTTGTATAAGAGGCATTTCAATTACATTCCGGCTTTTATACATTTTCCAACCAAAATTGGAACGAAGCTGAAAGTGGTCGCTGAAAGCAGAGTCAATCAAGACAAAAACAAAGTGAGCTCATACTTGATCAAATCAGAAAGTTCCCCTTTTATGTCTCATTCACGAAAATGTGTTCAATACGTTCTTTGTGTGCCCCCTTTTCTCGGAATGAGGGGGAGCTAAGCCAAAGGACGAAGACGCCCCCGAAAACTTGGGGTCGCAGGTGAATTTCGCCCAGGCGAAAATCGAGGGGCGGCGCCCGAGATGGCAATCGTCGAACTTTCCAACAAATTGGCCAAATTAATCTAACATCTAAATGTCCGATAATAAGCAGCTAATGGCCCCGGCCGGACGCTAATCGTCACCGTCGTGATTTGCGTAATACCATCGGTCACGCGACAAAACGTGCTCCGTCCTATCGCGAGCGCAAGAACCAACGCGAAGAAATTCGATTGGGTTTACTTTCGAGTGCACCGTTATGTGCTGCACCGTACATTTATGGTCTATAAATCAGCAGGGGAATTCGGGCAAAAAAAATTTATTGTTTGACGCATTATCTACAATTATCCTGTAATTATATCCCCGAAAAACGGTGGGTCTGTTTTCTTTTACGCAAAAATGAACGCGAATGTTATTGACTGATAAGGCATTTAAATTTATGCACATTCGTTGGGGCTTGTTTTTCAAGGTTTTCTCAGCCAATTTACGATCTTCCGAGCGCACCCATTCTTTAGAGCAACATTATTTTTTTTTTTTAGTCCACCAAAAATCTTTTGAAATTAAGTTATATTTTGAACGACACCCATTTAGGATGATAATTCAATCCACTTGAAAATATATTTCTAGATTCAGGTTTCAATTCAAGTTATAAGCTCATCTGTAATTATAACAGATCATTTACTTGTGGGGGGGAAAAACTAAATTATGCTGCAACTCTCACTTCCCAAGTTCATTTTGTCATCTTCATCTTCATTCACCGAAAAGTTGACGAACAATTTCTAATAAATCAAAAGCCTCGAGGGCTGGTACTCAGCACCTGATCACTCGAAGAAATCTATCAAATGATCGGGCAAAAGTTAAATATTTTGAAGTCAATAATCAATGAACGAAATAACGACGGCTGACATGACAAATGAAATACACCATGCTTCTTAGTTGACAGACCCCCATACTCGAGACTCTCTCTAGCCAAATCCGACTACCCGGCTCAGTCTCCCCCGGTGCGGGCTGCTTGAGAGGCAGCAGCTTCATAGTCAACTGGTTATAAAAAAAAGCCCAATTTCCTCTGGCAGCTCTCGAATCGGTCGATCGTCAGCGCGTCGATATCTCATGCACACGCCATTAAATATCGCCCTCGGTCGTCGCGCAGATACGCTACCGACAATGTCCGGATTTCGGGTACAAGCATTTTTTTTCGCGGTCAATTAAGTGGCGTGCGTGCATGTACTTAAGCTCGCAGGGTGGATTTGACTGATTTATGCGTTAGCGAAGCAGGCGTGCCAACTGAGGCTCGTCGAAAACACGAGCCGGAGTTTGGCAAAAACATCATCAGCGGCGCGCACTTTTTTTTCGGTTCACCTACTTTCTTCGGGTCGGGGTTGTGTGTGTAACATTAAACGAGCAACTTAAAGGCGAATTAAGATTTAAAGACGAGCGTTTCAGCGTCGTAAAAGCTGATTAGTAGTTAATTTGGGTATCGCACGACCGGTATAAGAATTTATGCCGGGCACTTAGTTCAGTAAATTTGCGCCCGTACCGCGCTATATTTTGCGGGCGAAATTTCGTCGGGGAATCGCGAGCGCCCGAAATATAAGAGAGCGCCCAATGGATTATCGTTTATTCATGAGCAGTGCGTTAATTAAATTTCATTAACTGCATTTGCGCGGCCCATTACGAGGGAGCAGACTCAACGGGATGACGTGTAATTCTGCTATTAACAAACCTTACCGTTTCTCTCTCTCGCTTTGGAAATTTAAAACGTCATCTTCTCTGTTTCTTTTTCTCCCTCTTCCTTGTTCTTTTTTTTTCTTTTTTTGTTTCGCGGTAAAAATGAAAAATCGTTCTAACAAAATTTGTGCGTAACCGCGTGTACTCTGCAATTACTTTAATTCGAGTGACGGTTCTTTCGGCGAATCCCAACCGAGTTTATAGCTAATGAGTCAACCGCGAAAATGGTACGTTTCCGTTGGAACAGCCCGAGCAGCCGCGATACCGTCACTTGAATCATGCATGAATCATTCGATGTGCGCCGCGGAGTTTAATGAAATAGTGTAAGGTGAACAGAAGAAGCGATTACATCGATGGCAAAAGTGCTTACTCGATGAATAACTTATTTAAATGTAGACCGCCTTATCAGTCCTTTGTTGAAAAACGCTTGACTTTGTAATCATCCATTATTCATCTGATGGAACTAAATTATCAGCGACTAGTTATAAAATAACATTTTTTTTTTTTTATCTCAAAGAAGTAATTTAAAAACGAAAGAGCCAGCTGTCAAAACAAATCTCGAGCGTGAAACTTCAATCTACGTTTTGAGCAAAACAAATTATGTTTTGAAACTCAAAAGTTGATTAGGAAAGGGATTACAAAGCAGTTGCAACAAATTTTTTTTTCAAACGTAAAGAAAATAATATCTTGAATAAAAGAGGTTGAAGGTAACGCCTTTTGATTATCTTGCAAATGTCATGTGTCAATTGAATATTTATATTCGAGCGTAAAAAATGGGATCCATTGTGAGGCAATTTTTCAAAATTTAAATTCAATTTAATCCCCGGATGATGTGTGTGGGGTTAGTTGCACTCAAACGCCTGCTCTCCCCAGCAAGAAGTCGGGCTCGTAACTTGATTTTTTGTCCCTCGGTCTTGCAGATTGAATTTTACTCCCGACGAGGGGTAGAGGTGTCGCGTTCAAACAACTCTCGACCTTTCCTGGCGCATAATTATTGTTACACCCGAACTTTCTTGGACACAATTTTACTCTTCCGACAATTAATGCTTCGCCGGCTGTTTTTCGTCGACTCCTCGCTACGTGACCAATCTACCTGCTCTGCAGATTAATTCTTTTTGTCCTCAGACGACAGATTTGGATGGGGTTATCGGATCCAAGCCCTTATTGTTTCGAGAAACGATCGTTCGCGAGGAATATGAATAAGTTTGAATGAATTACCGACAGGAAGAGAATGAGATATTAAAAAAAAACTCGTCATTTTATTAAAACGAAGAGTATAATGTCGTGCCACTTTGTTGCACAGGAGTTTCGAGCGTCTCATTGAGATCAAAGTTTTTAATTGGCGTTCAAGTTTTCGAACGTTAAACTCAACTGCGGCAGAATTTTAAGTTACGAAAGATGAGACTCCTGTACAGTTGCAAACGATTTCACTTTTTGTTTCGCGCGAGTAACAAAATACTCGTTTGAAAACGAAACAATTTTGAAACTGTTAAAATGTAAGTTGGGACGGATGGTTTCTTACGTCTTCTTTTCTAATTTTTTATATTAAAAATCAAGAATATCAAATTTCACGTTTCGGATGTATCGATTTTACCACTCGAAAACTGTTTCGCTGTGGTGGACAAAACAAACTAATGATCCCAGGGTGGAAGAGCCAAGTTACCAAGTGGCGCACCCCTGTTAACACGAACGACCTCAGTAACTCTTCATGTTTTAGAGTTTAAACCATACATATACCTACACCGTAATGCAACTTCACACTAATTTAAGTACAATTATTATACGAGCAATGCGGCCGAGAGAGAAACAAGAAAGATGTTGACAGTCACTTTGCGGAAACAAATTGACGTGATAAAACAGACAGAGCGAAGTGTAAGCACTTAATGAAAATGAAGCCAAATGAAAACTCTATAAACTGAATAGAGAAAAAAGAACGGTATCATGCGAATGGGAATTATCGGCCAATTAAACGCAGGATGGGAATCAAATTGTTCGGATCTTTAATTGTACGAAACGATCCGGAGTGATTGATATTTCAAACAACTAACTTTCGAATAAATTGGCTTCTCGGTTTAGTGGGAAACAATTATTACAATCGCCCAACGAGATCACTTATCGCGCAATTAGCAGGCCTTGATTTCATGCAAACCTATCTTTTTGGCGATACCCACAGGAATGTGGCCGTCTCTTTCGCATGTTATGGTGCAGATAAAGCGCGCAGCCTTGACGGACACCGAGTGACCATTTTGTATATCCCAGCCATTAAGACTGCGCTGAAATTAAAAACAGAAATCTATTCAAAAAAACGGACTGATATTAACGCACTGCTGCTATTTTCCACCGAAGACACGACACGCTAATCCATTGTGCTTGGTATCGTGCAATTTCGCGGTTTCGCTTCGACGGCTCGGTTAATGACACCCCGGGCCTGCCATACTCTCCGGCTTTGTTCTTCGCCCGTTCAATTACAATTTGTATCAAGGCTAGTTATAAGCAACATTTGCCGATGATTACTTACACATTTACATATACACATCCAATCGAGCCCGAACATCCGTTTGTTATCCATGCCGGAAATTTAGTATGCTAATTTGCAGCCGAGTATTTTTAGTTGATGGTTCTAAAACAAAAAAGAAAGAAAGAAGTGCAAAGTTATTGTATCGTTATTGGCCTTGGTGTTTGGATAAACACTGAAAAGCTATTAGAGATTAGTTTAGTAAGGGCAAAGCCACGGCCGTAATTTGGTGAGATAAGCTAAACAGTTGCAAGTTGTTGTAACACAATTTATGCCCTGTAAATATTTATTGACAAATTTACAAATTCAATAAATGGTTTACACAGAAATCAAACAAGGAAATAGTTATAAATAATTGTATATCTAAATTTGAGATACTGTTTAAAAAAAAGATTTATTTTCATTTTTCCTTTTTTTTTTTTTCAACAATTATGTCGGCAATTACACTATGATATAGAGCATAAAATACTCTCCACTTTAAAATACGAATGAGTGAACATTTCACTTTTTTGCAAAAAGTTTGAAGAATTGACTGAGTGACCCGCATGGACAAAAATATATTTTGAAATATATTTTACATATATTTTATATATTTAAAATATATTCGTGTATATTTCACATATACGTGATTTATAAATCATTTATAAAGCGGCAGTAAGTTAGATAAATGATATATAAAATAAATATATATTTCATCGAAAAAATATATTTAATTTATATAAAAAATATAAATTTGAAATATATTTTCGCATATATTTTTATCCCTGTGGGGAATATTCACCTTTTCGATTGAAAATTCACAAAACAGCTCAAATTTGGGTCTTCTTCAACGGTTAAACGAGAACTTTTCATTTATTCAAATTTCACGGGCAAATTAATAACTTTCGCGAAGTTCTGGATACTGTTTTCATTGCAATCAGTTACATTACAAATTGAGTTGAAGAACTGAAGCCAAATCAATCATCTTCTTATTCCAATTAAATATTGTTCCGATGATAATATCAATCATCCCACTCTTGATTATGCTCATTGAAATTAATTTATGGAAAAACAATACAATAAAACAGAAACCAGAAGCCCATTGATATACCTGTTACATCTCAACGAGTTGCCGACTACTTTAATATAACGTTTCGATCTATCCGTGCGCTAGCCAGTTTTTCCCCCGTATACACGGCTCTTTATGAGCTTACAAAAGTGGCCAGTCCGTAACTTGACGAACTCGGTCATTTTCTACTCGAGATTAAATCCCGCGAAAAATTATTACAGGGGGACATTTTCCCATACGAGCCGAACATTCACAGCCTGTGGGATTTCGGAAAATCTCATACATTATGGATGAGATTTTCGAGGGGGAAAACCCGTGTGGCAAAAGGGGAGGCTTCGCTTTTCCCATATTGTTAATTCTTATTTGAATTAACATTCGGTTATAAATTTATTTGTCCCTCCCATGTGAATCGTTTTTTGACAGTGGGAAAAACTGAACAAAAAACTGCGCGGGAAAAATTTTGTGAAGCGTTTTTTTTTTAACCTCATTCCAAAGTCACAGTTGAGAATTAATTAATCGAATCGATAAAATTGACTGTTATAAATTGGACCCAACGTAACTCATCGTGAAAAAAATCGATCTGAATAAATGAGCGTCGCGGTTGAATTGAAAAGGAATGGGAAACAAAAAAAAAGGCCTGCTCGGCCGGCGGATGATTAGACCAGTGGACATGAACAAAAAAATGGGATGAAAAATGGCGGGATTTTTTTTGTACACAGCGCTGAGATAAGTGAATCTAATCGTACGAGCAAATATAAGGAATCTCGATTTGGGCGACATTAAAGAGCGTGCGGCTTACAAGAGGGGTATTGATGGGCGAGCGATCGATGAGAGCAATACGAGGACAGTTGTGCAAATACGGCATTAGAGTCCCCAATAGCCGGCGCAGAATAATGGCCACCTAGACGCTCGGTATCTATGTTTATACGATACGAATGATAAATCGTCGTATCCGCGTGCTCATAGTGGTAAGATTGATACGGAAAAGTCGCGACGCATTCGTCATCTCGATTTTTCGCACTTTTTCCCATATTTTTTTATGTTCTCTTTCGTTCTTTTTTTTTTTTTTGTTTGTTTGTTAATAACGCATTATCATTTGCGCGATTATTTATTGCCTTGCGACTGTCGTGCGATTTTTCATCGGCTCGCGAGAGGATTCAATGTTGTTTTGTTAGGTTCTAATGTGCAAATGATACCGCGCACGCAATACGGAGCGTGGAAAAAGAGCGATTCGTCACGCGGGGCTTTTTGCTGTCCTCCTCGGTCCTTTCGGAATAAATCAAACGAAAAAATAATGGAAATTTGAAAATTTGAGCACCGACTTCCGCAACAAAAGGCCCTTCGCCTGTGTCGCACGGGAAGCGGGCATTCAGACACGCCATCTTCACGTCTGAATTGTTCCACGCTTCGAGGGCCCTTGAGTCTCCAATCGAAGCGTGACGTTTTTCGGCATGCCAGCTTCGGGCTTGATAGCAATCGCTGACAAGAGTCACGTAATAAATAATCAGAATAAAAAGCCCGAGCGATAAATAGAAAAGATGCAAAATCCAGATGATCCATTGAAATCGCCGCCTGCAGATGAGCTTTTCACATTCAAAATTCAACGAGACTGGTGAGTCCGACTGTGTACTCATAGGTATATCGTTGCACTGGTAAGAGTTTTAATCAAGTTGAATTATGGACATGATCAGAAAACCTAGCTGGGTCCTGACTAGTCAGCCTAATCAATATGTATTGCAGGATTAGATTTAGCATGGTCCTGATCTGACAGTATCGATGAAATAACTATTTATGATGATCCAAATCAAAACAGAAGAACATTTTTAATATTACAGCTACTTTTTCTATGAATAAAATTTCAAAACCAATATATTGAGTTCCATTAAATTTCAATGATTATTAACATTTGGAAAACACGTTAAAATTTAATACGTTTAATAAATTCGATAATTTTGAAATAAAAATTCAACATGGTATAGCAAGGATTCGAACACTCGTCCTCAAAATAGTAGTAATTTAATTCTAAAACCACTTTTCCATCGAACTTACCCGCACGGACGAAAATATATTTTTAAAATATAAACTAAATATATTTTTCGTGTAGAAAATATATTCCGGCTAGAAGTATAATATTTAATTCTATATTTTTTCATAAATTCCAATTTATAAATTTATAAATTATGAAATAGAATATATTTTGGCAAATATATTCCCATCTGTGAAGGGATTGATACATCAAAATATTTCATAACTTTGTGTATCATTAACAACGATTGCTGTATCATTTAAATTTTCTAATAATTCATAAATAACAATACTCAGCAAAAATATCCCAATTATTAGAATGATTTCAACAACTTCATCTTGAGTGATTATTGTAAATGACAAAATTGAACAACAATGACAATAAAAATTGTCTTAAAACTTATCGACCAAATGTATATACATTCAAGGTCAGATCCAGACGGCAGTTCCGTCAAACCCCAATCTCGGTTAATAACATTGTTTGCAATAAAGAAAAATCGTATAAAATGTTCAGGATCTCCGTAAATCTGCGGAAATACAGAGCGTGGATATTAAAAACGAAATCACATTTTCTTCAGCAATAATTCTGCTGCTGGGTTTTAACGCACGTTATTATGACAGTGGACAATGGAGCGACGTCTCACACACTGGAGCAAGAAAGAAAAGATGGATCGTAACTTCGGGTGCTCCAAGTGTGATGCCATGGTGTCGATTTTTCTCTTTTCACTTTTGCGGCACAATTACGAATGTATGAACAGATGTCGAAGAAACAACATTGTACGTTCAAAAATATTGAATCAAGGAACAAAAAAGAACGCGCTTTATTGTCGCGGGCTCGCGTAAACCTTTCATTTCAATCGTCTGGCAAAATGCGACTCGACAAGTGAGCCAACACCATGGCTAAGCGGACTTGGCTTGTATTTTACGATTCGAGTCGTAAAAGCAACCACGTTTCACTGAGATCATGAGTCTTATACATTATAGTGATTGGACATTTTACTGTATTAGATTTTACATTTAGATTGTCGATAATCAAACTTGGTCTCTCACAAGTTTTCGATTAGAACTCTTTTTTTTTTCTCGCCGACGATTTCATTCCGCCAAATTTTCAATTTCAGTTTATTTCATGAACTTGCACTCGACTTTTTCAGTTTGCCCAATTGTTCGGCAACTTTCCGTTTACCCCACCGGGTCTTTTGATTGTCCCGAATTTGATTTCATTAATTTTTGTGTTTCCGGGGGTACCTGAACCGTTGTCTCAACTATATATATCGAAAACTTTGTGTCATTTAGTTGAAGGGAAATGCGATCGTAAAGTGCGAAGCATCGTGTAAGATTTTGGATTGCAAATTTTACGATGTAGATCGTAAAGCCGTTAATCCTTGAGATAGCAAGATCCTGCGGGCATCGAGGGTCTAACGGAGTCCGTAGTCTCGATTACACTCGTTATCGACGTTCTGTATTCGAAAATTTTCTGAAATCAGAGCGTCGTCGCGCGATTAAAACGGTCCATTTAATTTCGCGATTCGAACCTCGGTGCACGCATTGTAGGGTGCAAATCCAAGGATAACAATAGGCAGCCAGGATCTCTCAAAAGGGGTCGGTAAAAACCGCGGCAAAACTTGATCTCGTCGTCGAGGGTGGCTTTCTAAAGATGAAAAGACGCTCACGGAGGAGAGCCCGCACAAAATGCCGCGCGCTGTTTCGAAAAAACTTGGCTGCCCGTTTTGCTTTTATCAATCCAACCTGACACTGACGACCTCGAGCGAGGTTTGTATAATTTTTATTTTACGGCCCATTCTACCGTCAAAGGGAATCCTGTAATATTAATACGTGCGCGAGCGAGACGACACGACTCTATATTGACCCGGTCGGATATATTCAGTTTGTTCGTATCGCAAAAGGAAATAAAAATGAAGATATCAAGTAACGTGATGTGAATGAGCCTCGCATGCTCAAAGAGAAATTATTATTTTCTTTCTATCTATCTCCTCTCGCCTTTTCTTTTACCTCCCGCAGCCGTCCTTGCGTTTCTCAACTTTTCTTGTCGCATCACTGTCTCTCAAGGACACGCGTTTTTACCTTCTCAACTCTGACCTTTGGTATTGCAAGATCATCGGGAAAAAAAGTAGCGCAATGCAAAAAACGGAAGCATGTTTTTTTGGGACTTGCAAAAACACGAAAAGCTTACTTAAAATGGCTTATTCGGTGAACGTCGCCGCGGGGCAAAAAATATTGAGATTTAGCACGACAGCTGGTCGACCTGACTGGCCTCGCAACCCAGCGAAGGGCCGCACTTTTAAATCCAACCTGGACACTTGAGATTTATACCTGATTCTTGTTATAAACGATGCCCGGAATAATACAATGATAACTCGCGAAACGGCGCTGCTACACACGCGCGCGGCTGCAACAATACCAGCCGTAAAAAGAGTTTAATATCCGGAAAATATGATTTATTTATGCGCAGCCTATTTCCAATTCGTCGACAGGAAATTGTTACGGCCTGGATGCACCTCTGCAAAATAATGGCATGGCAAAATTATAATTGCGAGATGCACCTCCTCCCCATACAAATGTTTATCACGAGTCAACAGCTTTCAAAAAATTTCATTTTTTTTCGACGGAATTCGTTCGAAATCCAACCAACTGTGAAACACTTCAAGATATTAAATTTGAATTATGAAATTAAATCATAAATATCTTCATTTCCAAATGCCTGATTCTTTTTGATATTAATCAATCATGATGAAAATTGAATTATCAGTTATTAAAACAATTTTCTGAAAATTAAAAACAAAAATATTCAAAAATTATTTACTGATAGGAAAAATAGTTCTTCTTTTTCAATTGCCAAGGAACGTTCTTAGTTGGTTTAACAAATTTTTTTTGATTTTTCCAAAAATGGTTACCGCGAAAGTTCTTAGAGTAAATATTTCACTTTTGGTGTTCTGGAAATGTTGATCTTTTATAGTGAGCAAAATTGTTATAGCGTTGAATAAAAATGATGAACGGTTTTGATCACATAGTGTTAAGTTAAAAACACCCTCGCCGGAGTTTACATTTACTTAAAACTACTACTATACCTAATTAGGGGTAGATTTAGACGTAAGCTTATGAAGCCCTGTCTAGGGCGCTGAGCTTGGAGGGTTGTCGCGTCATTCTCCTGGCAACAATCTTGCTCGAAAATTTTGCCAATCAAAATTTTGAAACCTTCCGAAACACTTGTGCTCTCGCACACACATATTGCAAAGTCTCTCTCGCATTTGTGCGGCACATCTGTCATATTTGTTTTTATTACATTCGCACGGATAAAAAGATTTTATGGACAAAATGATTGATGCGCGATTTCGTCCCTGATGAACTCGGCTAATGCCAAAACATATTCCCCGTCTTATTATTATTATTTCAAACGTCGAAAGGAGCCCCTTTGAAATTTAATAACAGTCGGAACATTTTGTGACTTTTACGATTGTTTTGAAAAGCGATCGTTACGAAATTTCGATAATTGTCAAGAAAAAGAAACACAAAGGACATTAAAAACCGTTCCTTTAATTATACATTGAACCGAAATCGATGAATTCTCCATTTCCTGTATCCCAAGCGACGTTGAACGTTCGACCACAATACATCTAAAGCAGATCCCACATCTTGCACACCATTATTATTACAACCATTTATTATACGGTTACGCAAACACTTCCGGCAAAAGAAGTGGTGAAAAAAAAGCCAACGGTCTTGGGCATGCGAAACATGTGCGAAAATACCGGGCGAGGCGAGAGAGCGCGAGTTGTCTATTTAATCAGAATTCGTATATACTTTTTAATAAAACACTCGACAGTCTGTCGCTTTTTCGGCGCTGCCATTAAATCCAAACGTGAAATTACACTTGTAACGTGGCGTTTTCTGTTAAGCAGCTGTGTGCGCGCGCCCAAGAATTTTGAGGCCCGCAGCTTTAAAAAACGGCCGCGTGCGAAAACCGTGTGTATAATCCCGTTATGGCGAGAACTTTGCTCGCCATCGCGGGTTTGTAATTATACGATTAGAATCAATTTTGATATTCATGGCGATGGCGATATCGGTGATTAATCGCGGAACACGCGTGTCGTTTCGATTTTCGCCGCGCATGAAATGGGATTTGAAAACAGGATGAAAAACCGATAAGTGATGAATCACGATCATCTGGCCACGCGGAAATATAGCTACAATTTCACCCGCTACGAGGGAGAGATTAATACATTACTTGTGATTAATGCATAGATAAGAGGGGAAAGCTTTTTTTGCCGGACGAGTTGAAATTGCGAAGTGCAAGAAAAAAAACGCGCGACTTTGTTTTTGTGCACTATTTATTGCTTCGTCCTGGCAAATAAATAATGAAGATATGGATAAAGGCGGTTTGCAAATGTAAAGTATAGCCTCGGGTTATATACAGTTGGAAATTTATTTTTTTGCCCCTCCTGTTCCAAAATCTCTTAGATAAATTAGAAACTGATAAACAGTTCCATGCGTCAAACAATTTGTTTGAACAAATGAGGGGGAGGGGGCACATTGACGCACTGATGAGAGATGTACTTTGCATAGAGATGGCCTGGATGGATTTTTCAAACGTATGCATTGTGAAAGGAGCTGCGAGATATAAAAGTGGAACGATAGATTTGAAGCGCAAAAAATGCTTTTGCAAAACCTGTTGCGCGCTAAACAATCTAATTCGCGCTGCACGCTACAAAAGCTGGCTTTAATCAACTGCGAGTTTTTCGCATCCAAACGTCATAATTCGCTTTATCAAAGCGATTTTCATTTCGCTTATAAAATTCCAGACTATAAAAATCCTGAGTTATTTTCGCAAAGCACCTCCCTAATCCCACGAGATCTGGCTTGTAAAAATGTTGTTTCCTCTTGTTATACAAATCAATTTGCAAAAAAAAAAAAAAAAATTGTTTTGTCCCGACTGTTCGGGTTATGCAAAAAGTCGAATAAAATTGTTTGAAGTTTTTTGAAAACGACTAAAGTTGTCCGTTGAGAAATTTAATTGGGGTGATTAAAAAAATGTTTAATAAATTTCCAGCGAAATTCGTTGAAAGACGACCTTGGCGAAGAAATGATAATTGACCAATTCAAGACGAACTGCAAGTCACTTTTATTTCGTTAATATTCATCCACTTCCCTTTAACATCAAACGAACACGTGTCCGTCCGACATTTCGTGTTGCGTAATTAAATTGATATCTATTAATGTAAAAGGAAACAAAAATGCATCGTCAACGAAATTCGCTCTGGTGTTTTTTGATTAAAACCTGCTTCTTGCCTGGCCTATTCTAGTACAAACAATGAATAGAGAAAAACACATGGAAACGTGGCCATCCATCTGGTCAAACCGTCAAGAACGAATGTCAAGCTGCTGTTGTTAAAAACTACGCTCCCAAACCGCCTTAATAAACACGTCGATATATCTATGTTCTCGGGCCGTCTGGCACACGCACTTTGCCAAAGATGTTTTCAAACGAGTCACAAAGATTAAAGCAGCACGAGATGTTTGCTTTGAATAAAAACTCGCAAGTTTTCTTTCACGTTGGGCAGACGAACGGATGTTTGGAAAAACAATTTTTTCTCCTCCGCCCCGTTGTTTAGTGAAATAAGGATAATTGGGAGGAAAGGCGAAATTTGTAAGAGAGCGACCGGGGCGGCGTATCTGCGGCGCACAGTTTTATCTTCGCTCATAGATCAAGTTTCACTTCGCTTGACGATATAAGCTTTCGAAATAAATCAAACTTTTTGCCTAAAACCTTAACAACGACGAAATGTCAGTCACATGATATTTAGAGCCATGGACTTTACATATAAAAAGCGAAAAGCGAAAAGGTCGTTTGTTTTTAATTTAGCGTTTCCGAACTTCAACTCAACCCGAAGGAAAAAAAGCATTACATGATATTCGAACAAATTGTTTATTTCAGAGGCAAAATTTGAGAACCGATTTTCAAATGTTTATTTTCGAACGTTGCTTTTTCCGGTTATTAGTTATGATTTATCGTGGGATAATATTTGACTTGAAAATATGAAAAACAAATTTGAAACTAGCTCTCCAAACAGGGGTTAACGTTTGGTTAAATTAGACATTTTGAACGTCAGACGCAACTATTAGTTTGAAGTGTTTTTCAGGATGCAAGGGAGTATCTTAAGCTTAAGGTTAAAAAAAGTGACAAAACAAAATACGATAACAAGGTAAAAATAAAAGTTAAGAATAGCGGAGTTGAAAAAAGACAGTTTATAAAAACCTTGAGGAGCAGATGCGAGATCAAATATGTATAATTAATGTCTGATTCGATGAGGCTGAGAACAAATTTCTCGGAGCATCAAAAATGCGGAATATTGAGTAACCTCGACGAGCTATCCTGTTTCGTACCCTTCAGATCACAGGACACTTTCAAATTAAGTTATTGTCATATCTCATTTATATGCGCAGTAGCTCGCTCGTATTAGGTTACAATTCGGATGAATACGAGTTCATTTCTGATTATATTACTTCACGTGTTCGTGAATTAATTACTATGGTTCATCAACAGGACTGATATAAATGTTGCACTGTCCAACAGTATACGTGAAGCTAAGAAGCGCAAAAAAAATGTTTGCGACAAAATTGAAATTCAACCTTTTGTTTCTCTCCTCTCAGGCCGTTGTTTACCGCCATATTTCAAAGAGGCAAAACTGATTGCGCATATTGTAATTACAACAGATTTTTTAGATACGACAAGATTTTCTTGCTACTTTCGTTCGCGGCCATCTGTCTCAAGTTCGCTGCTGCGTCGGCCACTTGTTCCGTAGGCGAAACTATATCGTGTTCTTTAGTTGCCAGCTGTCAGATGGTATAACCTTTCGATACCACATCATGATAGCGCTACTCACAAAACTTGGACTTGAATTTTATCGTCACCTCAAGCTGCACAGCGCTGCTTTTCTTTGCGCACTATATTTTTATCTCTATCTTGGGTTTATAAAAAAACGACTTTTATAGACCTCGTCGTTTGCTAAGAACGAGCCAAGTAAAATTTGAACAACAACGAAAAAAATTGATGCGAAAACAAAATATAATTTTAGCGTTTTCAATATATTATTTCCATATTTTTAATGATAATGTAACATTAATGAGGTTAACGTATGTTTTTCGATTTTTTTCGAAGGACAACGACGAGAGGTTATAGAAATATGATTATAACAAGTTTGTTAAATAAATATACATAGCAATGAAGAACGTGTGCTGAATAATTGAATATTTTAGACGAATATTCAATTAATAAATCCGATCAATCATAACGATTTGTCATGGATGTGACACTAGATAACGTTAATATTTTTTTTTCAATTGGATTTATATTGCAATTCTAATATTGTTCTGTAAAAATGTTGCAATTTCATGAAATATTGTAGAATTAATTTTTATGTTATTCCTTAATCGGGTTGGGCGGAGTAAAAATGATCAGCAGTTAACGATGTTTCACAACATGTTTGAACAT
Source organism: Trissolcus basalis (assembly GCA_025266255.1). Classification (NCBI taxonomy): domain Eukaryota; kingdom Metazoa; phylum Arthropoda; class Insecta; order Hymenoptera; family Scelionidae; genus Trissolcus; species Trissolcus basalis. Next base: position 67,751 of record JAAMPD010000188.1, read on the forward strand.
TTTTGTTGCATTTAATTTCCACAATTAAATTCTTCGGATATTTTGTTTTTTTCATTTCTGCATATGAATTTCAAAATTTTTTCAGTTGTATGCACAGTAATTAAAATTAACCATCTTTTTTGGAATTTTTATACCAGTTTCATTTCGTTTCTTTTTTTCCGATTCGATCAATTACAAACTTAAAATATTGAGTATTTCCTTTCAGAATCTTATTCTGATGGACTTTTATTTGACCAATAATTTTTGTAAGCAAACAACAGCTGTAAAACGAGCGATTTCCTTAGCCAGATTTTCCAAGAACCGACGACTCTGTCAGGTAAGATCGGATCAAAGATTTTCGAACCACTCGGCAAGATTCAGATGACAGATACAATAATCTACCATCTCATGAAAAGTTGCTTCAATTAGACGCTCGGGTCTCAAACCTTTTGCGTCACGCTAGATTGCACCCATGTAGAAAAACAGGACCCTGTTCCGAAATTGTGTATGATCGATCGTTGGCAAATGCGATGAATTGAATCCTGACAATGATTTCTCCGTGTCTGACCAGCGCTTCCGCGCGCGTCATTCTGTTATTGATTTGTTTGCAAAAGAAAAAGGACAGCAAAATAGCGATTTGACGAATTGCATTTTTGGTTTCGAGCGCAATTGGAAAGAGATAAATGTGGACACTTTTTGGATCGGTGTTATTTTAATTACAATGAGGGAATGATTATTTTGTATGAACATCTGCAGTGAAAGATCAATCGCGGGACAAAAAGCTCGATTTGGCCACTCTGTTATTCGACCGGGATAACAAAAAGTTTAATGTATTGAAGATAAATGGTATCTTTTTGTTGGTTGCGACCAATTCAGTTCTGGTTTTAGATCAACTTACCGCAAACAAGTTTAATAAATAAACATTTCCTATAATACTATACAATAGAATATTTAACTGCTAAAATACTAAAAAAAATTAGAAAAAAAACAGAATAAAAAAGATACGAAAGATGAACATTTTCGGAAAGTAAAAATTGAGGTAAAAACAAGGTAGGATCGTTTGTATAGTTTTCGAGTTGAGAAAAAATTCTATTTTTAATATAACGAACGATGATAAAATCGCAGAAGGAGATAAGGATCATCCCCGAGATGACGTCACTTTATTAAATACCGTTTCTAATCTTAATCGACTTTAAAATCAAATCTGTGAAATCGCGGAGACGTTTCTATCCCACTGTTTAGTCTGCTTTTCAATTACGATAATACGAGATTAGCGCGATACAATCAAGAACAAGCATCGATACGAGAAGTCAATGTCGGATTTACAAAAAATTAGCATACTTTTAATATTTAAGCGGTCGGAGCGGCATATTATACGCCGCGTGAAAAACAACTCCGTGCTCAGTCGTCGTAGGAAATATCAAGCGACGTGCATGAAAAACTTGGTACACATATCTATGAAAAGAATCTCACACCAGGGCGTTGCGAAAAGCGTGAAATGATTGTTTTTATGCTAAGCCAATTCATCGGTATAAAATGCCGCGCCGTAATTGGAAGTTGGTTATTTTCGACCTTGCGAGAACTTTTTTTACCTTGAACTTTTTTTTTTCATTGCTTTACTCGTATCTCTCTGAATTAGGTTAATTTTGGAAGGCGTCCAGTTTGACTTCCAGATGTTATTTCTACCATCAAAGACAGATGTGTTGAAACCGAGTTTCAAATTAATTTTGTAAATAAATTTCGAGGAAAAATTTCAAGAAAATGTTTTCCAATTTAAAAATGTGCATTGTCCGTGCAAAGCATTTCGTGGTTAGAGGTTTTAAGTTTCAAATGACATGTCATTTGAATGTTAATAAAAACATAAACTGGAAGATGTGCTTGGAGTGATAAAAAAACAGTTTTTGGTAATCATAAAACTGTTTCGGACTAATCTGAATTTTTGTCGAGTCGGCTGTTTTGGGACAGCACGGTAAACACATGTGACGCATATACCCGGCAGATTTATATATGTCTTTGGTTGAAAATAAGGAGATGCCAGGCAGCAAAAAAGGCACTAGGATAAAGTGTGTATCCGAGGGCGCAAGTGCTATTTCGAGTGCGCTTCGCGCGCACAGTCTCTCATATTAATCTGTGTTACAATTACGTAAATCTTATCACAGCAGTGTTTGACATAAAACCACGTGGGAAAAGTATTCAATCCTTTCCATTTTATTGGTCGAACACCATACATCAAGATAATCCAGTTTAAATAAACATGTTAGATTTTTCTCACTTACCACGCTCGGCTCGAGTCGTGATCAACATGATCAAGATTCAGTCTCAGGGATTTATCTTGCGTTTAGATCTATCATTTTTGTTTTCGTTCGATATTCAGGGTTAAGTGTTTTCCGCTTATTCAAATTTGACGCCATCTTTTCGAGTGCTTGAAATGTAAAGTATCCCCGAGCACGCTCAATTATTCCAGCTTACGAGACCCGCGCACATGCGAGATCGCGACCCAGAAAAATTGCATCCTCGCATAATAATCATCAGTGCAAAATGACGAATGAAGATTATGCCATGCTAATGTTACACTTTTGAATCAGGATTATCGTGCGAAGCTTAGCACAATCTTAGATTGGATTGAAATTATTATGTCAACGTGAAAACATTTCCTGGTTATTATGAAAAATTATTTAAAAAGTTTTAAAGTCAAGTTTTTTTGATTTAAATCTATTTTACACACCTTGTGTAATTGTAATTAAAATTCAACCGTATGAATTTTTTATAGTATGAAAAAAAAATTTTTTTGGATATTGTTCTGCACTTTGATAACTCGAGATTGATAAGTGTTCTCGAATGACGTTAGGTCACGTAAGTGAGAAAATCGTGCAGTGGCGAACAGGCTGATAAAAAAGTCCGAGACTCAATTTGACAACCGAAAATCCGGTTCTTCACGAAAAAGAGCCCCACAGGATTTGAAACTGAGTGAATTTTTCAATGGCGATGGGCACAAGCTCCTGGGAACCGGTTCGGCAGAGAGACAATTAGGAATCGGGAGTCTTTTTGATGCAAAAATTGAAAAGCGAAACCGAAACCACCAACGAAACTTGAGCGCCATTTGTTTCGCCCCGATGAGAAAAAAATTGAGCAGGCATTTTTGTTTTGGATCCAGTTCGAAAGGAAAAAACGATAAGACCGAGAAGTTAAAGTTTTCACTTGGGTCAAAATCGCGCAACTTTGTCGAACAGTAGTTTAACCATTATGCGTAACATTTCGTCAAAGTTTCATCATAACGTCAAATAAGTGCGGAAGCATAAACAAGAGTTTATCAGTTATCGCTCGTCCTAAATACAATAAGGTACGTTGAAATATGATTCTCGCGAGCGAATTTCCAGCAATTCGCGAATTTATCGCAAATAATTATCGCTCGCGATACGTCTCGAGTCACGTTCCGATGAATTCCGACACCCGCTGACGTAATACCGCGTAAGCCGCGATAGCATAATTTACACATTGGAGCACAAAACGCGACTTAATGTTAACGTGTCTATCGCACAGTTCGCAATTTTATTTGTGTCCCATATAATCAAAGGAAACGCACTTGATACGATTTAATTTTATTATTTTTTGCAGTTAACAAACAAATAAAATTGAAAACATTTCTTCGTTTTATTTCCCCCTGTTAATATCATTCAAATTTTACATTTGTTCTTTATTTTTCCCACAGTCAAAATTTTCCCACATTCTGACCTACATAATCGATCAAGGTGGAGATAAAAAACGACATCTAACCATCCCATTAACGCACTACTTTTCCGGAATGTTTGAGTTGCGACCAAAACATCCTGTCTTGTTTTCCAAACAACTACAAAACTTCAACTTACATTTCCGGTTCGAATTTATTTTCCGTCCTTCTTTTTCGTTTGAGCTGAGGCACAAAATTGAAGACCTATTTAACAATAATCCCGGATAAAACAAACCAAATCCAGTAGAAACAAAATGAATTATTAAACAACGATAAAATTATTTACGAGCCGGTCTTGCTTATCCCCAATAAAAATCAGATGTCAAAACAACAAACCCCCTCCTTTGGCCTTCAGCAGGAGCATTGATTTTCAATAAATTTTATTACCAGGGACATAAATTCCTTGAAACATAAGACGTGATTTGTTTCATAAAAGGAACAAACGTCAGTCGCCCCGAAAGTATCGTGTTCAAAATCAAATTTTTCGCCCCATCTTTCACGCCCCCACTCTTTAAAAAAAAAGGGGGCGCGGTTGAGAAGGACGGTAAAAAACAGCGACGTTAGGCAAAGAAAAGTCTCGGCATTTTCGTCTGATTATTTCGTATTATAGCGAATACTGTTACTTAGTGTGTCATTTATGGAAGCTGTTAAGGGAGCGAGGGAGAGTTAGCCCTCTCCAACTCTTTTCATCAACGGAGCACTTAGGGTGGCGTAATAACGGCGCTCCCCTTTAAAAGTAAAATTCTCAGCACGTTACGGAGCATAGGTGTGGCGGGGCCGCTTCAAGAGCGCCTCCGGATCGTCGAAACTTCAAAGATTGAGACGCATCTGTCCGACGATAAGATTTCGAGGCCCCGTCGCATATGCGGGAGAAATAATCTTCGAGACTTTCGTGACTGCGCATTAGTACAGCGTATGCTAATCGGCCCGTGATGCGCATTTCTAAAGCAAAGCTGCCTTAGAGATTAGGGCCAACTCTGCAAGTCTCTTTCAATCGCTATTCTCTATTTGTTCGCATATAGTTTCTTCATTCATACAAAAAATTCCATACGTGTGAAATCTTTTTTTAAATATACTTCAAATATAAAATATAGTTTTTATACAAAATTTTAAATAGCTGTATATTGTTCGTACCATAAAATACCCCTAGTAAAAGATATATATTGTCCATATATATTATCAATGTATTATCAACATATTGATCATTTAATTTAAATATTTTTCATACATCAACCATATATTGGCATTATATTACAAATTTTCAGAAACAATCAATATATTGTTTATGTATGGTCAATATTTTTTTATTATTATTAATTATATAGGTTATAAATATGGACAATATATGATCCTTTTTACTAGGGACATTTTTGCACATATCAATTAAATGTTTGAAAAAAATGTAAAAATTAAATATACTAAATTATTTGATTTGCTTTTAAAAACTAAAAACGAATTCTAATGAAAGATTAAAAATTATTTTACTGAAAATTTTTCTCTAAAAATATAATAATTAGTAAATGCTAAATTCTAAGGAACACAATGATTGCTCTTACAACAGTTTGTAACTTTCATTTTTTTTTTTTAATTTTCTCTTTTAAAAACTCATAAAAAATGCATGTCCTAATCTGCTTAAACCCAACAAAAAATTGATGTAAAAGGACCAAAAAAGTTAAACTTACATCAAGTCCAAGTAGTACACCCCCACTCCGCAAGCCTTTTGACAAGTTCCTGAAAGAGAGAAATTTTTTCATTAGATAAAATGAGCTTTCCTCTTTTTTGGCGTCGTTTTTTTTTTTTTAACTCGGGGGTTTGTACAAACAATTTTCGAGCTTATCTAAGCACAAATTTAAGCAATTTGAGTAATGTAATGAATTTCTGCAAATGCGCAAATTTATGCAAGTCTCGCGGCGTTACGTAATTACCTCGCAGGTACGTACACGCGATTTGGCGATTAGGGAACTGCAATTTTATTTCACGGGGCTTTTATATTTCGCCTGGCAAAGTGAATTGCAAGGCCGAAGATTACTTCCCATTGATCCACTCGCGATTGATATTGCTTGTCTAATTCCATTGATGTTTGCATGACAAACGCGCTTAAGGTTTTCCTTTTCTGACCCACTTCTGACGATTCGAATTGGCTCCCTAGGCGAAAGGCTTTAAACCAAAAAAAAACCTCGAAAAAAGAGTCAAACAAATAGAGGACCGGGAGACATTGTAAACAGGGGGAGAACATGTGTACTGTTTTCTTTCGTGAAATGAAGAGCATCTATCGGTTTTAACGTCTTCTTTTGGCTTCAAAACATTCGGTGCACAAAAATACACGATTCAAGTTTTTTAATATGATTTTTGAACTCTAGTAACCTCAGATTCCGAGATATTACCCATTATTTTTTTTGTTTACTAATTCTTTACGGTTACTATATTCCAGTTGATTATATAAAACTCGAGTAATTTGAGACTGGTTTTTATCAGCAGGCAAAAGGCAGCTGGAAGAAACAATTTTATTATTTCTTATTGCGCAGAAAATTTTAAAGGTGACGTCCTCTCGAACCAAATAATTATACGCGCGATTATTATTTTTATTGATTCTTAACTGGATAAAAAGCCGTTGCAAAATTGAGCGGCCAAATGTTGCATCTGTTATAAAAAATGTTTCCCGTTTTATAAATAATTCAGCATTCATTTTAAATCGAGGGGGAAATAACGATATGAAACGTTCGTTTTGACGACAATTTTTATATCGAGGGGCAATAACAAAATGATTCCGCCGGGCTTTGACATTCGACTTCTTATATGCCGATATTTGTTCATGTTACACGGAATAATTATGTGTACGAAAAAGCGAGAGTGGGTTTTATTTGCTCTTCATTTTCCCCAACGATTCCCCAATTGATTTTCTACCTTCTCTCTCGCAGCAATGTTTTCGTGAATCGGTACAGTTGTTGATTCAGCAAAATATTTTCTTCGCAATACTTCGGAGATAAAATACTCGGAAAATTGCAAAACGTAATAATTAATTTTGCGCTCCCTTTTTCATTTTGTTCTGATTATTTTCATTAGTTTTCACGTAATTATTGTTATCACAATTGTTATAATTTAAATTGAAATTAAAATCATATTTATTAAAAAATAAAAAATGATTCAAGGGAAACAAGAGAGAACGTGAATTATTATTTTATTAGTTTGGAAATTAAATTCAACATTCCTTGCTGATTAAATTGAGCTTCGTATAATTTCCATTCATTTTTGTCTACTGATTTCATGCATAAAAAATGAAATTGTTTTCCTGTTGTTAAATGGCCTTTGCCGCAGTCCATCCACCCTCAAATTTTAATGTTCAATTAATCAATTGTAAGGTCTCAAAACGCACGTAAATTACTAGACAAAAAGCCTGTGATTAGGGGTTAACGAGGTCGAAACACACCCTTGCCGTTGTGCACCTGCCCGTACTGGTCTCTTTACACGTTCGAGCTCCAACGTGAGGTCAGGTTGTCAGCACTCATATCATCAGTTATACAGCGA
>JAAMPD010000189.1:0-74965 GCA_025266255.1 Trissolcus basalis
TTGTCAATATATTGTTCATATATTGTCAATATATGATTTTATGAAAAATAATATATTGTCAATCTATTGATAATATATGATCTTTTTTACTAGGGTTATTTTGGTTTTTTGAATAATATCAATTAGGGTAAATCAAAATGGAGCGGAAATAAAAAATCTTCAAAGTCTGCCAGAATATTAAACAATTTTGTTATTACTTTTTATATTTTTGTATATAACAAATAATAATAATATAATTCTTCAGTTGAATCCCTTTAGTTTTTGTTCATTTTTATTTAACTTCATCATATCAAAAAAATGTAAACAAAAATGAATATATGAATTTTAATACGAAAGATGATATAAATTCACGAGAGAGAACCGATCTTATCTCCACAGTCCTTATTCTAGGAAGGTAATGCGATAATGCAATATTTAATAAAAATCAAAAGAAAACTTTCATGAAACCTTGAAAATAACAAAAATAAATAAATAAATACAATTTAAAAATGTTTGTTAAAAAATTTAGTTAGTACATTTCTGAATTAAAAAAGATACATTTGACCTCTTCGTCCTTTCAGATATGAAATATTTCCATTTCCAAATGATCTCCAAACTATAACTGAAATTTGAGAAAAAAAACAAACATGAAAATACTACTTTGATCAAACAATTATTGTGAATACTCAATTGAACCGGAGAACGAATACCAGTTTTGCGAATGTTCTGCAGCGCAAAGTTACCGATAACGGGGGAAAAATATGACATTGTATGAAATCGAATCGGCCGTAAAAACGAGAGCACTTGGAGGATACCCCGATTTCATAAATGCTGCGACAGTGATGTGTCTCTTAATATTATCGCAAATTAATTATTTATGACTTTTTTGTTTCGCAAATTCTCGTGTCCTTCGACCTCTCCTTTTACAGAATCCTCTTGGGTGAATGACTGCAACTGCGCTGGTGGGGATGCCCGGATATTAATCGAAAATTACCGGTAGTTTACGTTTGTTCAACGCGGACAGAGCTACGTAATAGTGAAAGAAAAATATCGGCAGTCAATTTTTTTGCGGCGCAATGTTTAGCCGCATATTCGCCGTCGTGCTTCTGTTCGCGTCACAACTGTGTTCGCATTTCGGCCATGCTACCCGCGACACCCATCCCGATTTCGACCTCACCACTGTAAGTCGACAATTTTGTATCAACTTTTAGTCGTCTATCTTGCACAACTTTGATTTTTTCCCCCGTTTTCTTAATCAACAAAACTCTTTGACAGAGAAAGGAAAGTTGTTAGTTTGTTAATTAACGAAAATAGTTCAACGTGATTCAATTAGAAAAAGTAACAGTTTGAGTGAAATAAATTCAACATTAAATAGAAAAATTAATAGAAACCCATTTGAAAATTTGTGTGTGAATTGAAGTTTGATTGGAAAAAAGCGATTCTAAAATTGCAAATCAGTAGTCATCACAGACTCGGCCTTTGAAGAATGTCACCTGCCGCTGTCAATACACAATTTTCAACACGCTTTTTGCAAACTGCACACAAATTAACAGAACAACTTTTCATCAAACAGAATGATTTTTTTTTAACTGTAAATAAAATTCTTACATTCAGCAAACAAAAGAAAAATATCGATTTCTCTGCAGAACAATATAAACATACCTTGGTGAAATATTTTGTCGAGGCTAATTGGCAGGTTGTTCAATAAAAAAAAATGAATATCTTCCTTTCTTGATGAGGGTATAATTATAATTGATTACGACACAGTCGTCCTTTTTTCTGTTAATTAAAACGTTATTAATGAAAATATGCCAAATTCCCACAGCCAGCGTTAGCGAAAAAATACGGTTACCCATTGGAAATTCACAAGGCCGTGACTAAAGATGGCTACATCTTAGAAATGCACAGGATCCCGTATGGCAAAAACGCCGGCAGCACGCGCCAGTCAAGGTCACCCGTGTTGTTGCAGCACGGCCTGGCCGGAAGCTCGGCCGACTGGATTTTCATGGGCCCCGGAAGAGCTCTAGGTATACTTTCACCTCAAGCCCAACCAATCATCGGTTAATCAATCCAACTTGCGACATCCTTTTCAATTCCACATTTTTGTAACTCCTCTTTTCATATTTTTTTGTTGTGTCCATTCTTTTCTATTCACTTATTCTGACGCAATTTCAGACGATACAAAACCAAACGCGAAGTCGCGGAAAACTGCGCGCCTTTCGCTGCTCGACTTGCGCTGCGTGAAACGCAAGGATACCTTCTTTCGCGCGCGAATTCGAACGTCGTTATGTGATCGCGAAAAGGCCTTAGTTGTGGTTAATTGTAACAGTTGTGACATGTAAATTGCCCTGCTTTCGCAACCACGGGTTGTCCCGATTTTTTCCTTCTATTTCAGAAGAAAAAAAGATGAAAATTTTACGACGAAAATAATACTACGGAATATTTATTGCTATAAAAATATAATTGGCAGGTTCCTTTTTTTCCAAAATGTTAGCTCTTCGACTTAATTGATTTCATTTTTTAGGGTACTTTCTCGCAGACGCCGGCTTCGATGTCTGGATGGGGAACAATCGTGGAAACGTGTACTCTCGAAATCACACGACAATGTTGCCGACAGACAAAAACTTTTGGGACTTTAGGTGTTAAAAGATGTTATTTCAACAGAACAAATTATGTGTTTGCTTGATTATTGTAACAATTGTGTACAGCCATAATTATCACACACAAAAAAAAAAAAACATTCGCAATCACGTTATAATCCTTACGTGCAACAGAAATGAAAACGTTTGTTGCAATCGAATTGACTGCGCCACCCGCCAAAGGCGGCAGCCTCGATTTCTCCTCACCTGAATATGGATAAAAGCATTGCTATCAAAGATACATCAACTGAAACTAACATCGAGACTAAAAATACATACATTCTCATATCTAATCCCCGATCGAGATGGAGACAAACGGTTCCTGCCCGGTTCATGCAATTTCAAATTAATCACAAGTTTATATTGTTTTGAATTATGTGATAAGTAACGTGGGAGCTCACTAATGAGGGAACGAAAATTTTGCAGTTTCCATGAGCTCGGGTTGTACGATATGACTGCGATGATTGACCTCATCCTTCACCAAACCAGGTCCAAAAGAGTGCTCTACGTAGGCCACTCCCAAGGCACCACTCAATTCTTGGTGATGACCTCGCTCAGGCCCGAGTACAACTCGAAAATAAGTCTCATGGTTGGCCTTGCGCCCGCAGCCTTCACCGGGAACCTACGAGGGCCCGTCACCAAGTTAACGGGTCTGACATACTTTGGTGTGGTAGGTCGTGATTAGAATTGTAATTCTCTTCCTTTGATAAAGCGCATCTTAAAATTCAGCCCAGATGAGGTATCAGCAAAAGTATCTGCCGTACCTGAAACGGATACTAAACTTGGAAACAAATGTTTTTCGATAAAGAGAAAAATGCACTTGGTATCAATAAGTTGAGATCTTGATTCAGTTTAGCGATATTGTTGAAAGAAAAAAGAAACTAAAGATAACATTTTGCTTGTCTGTGCATCATAGTGGAACGGTCATAGCGGAGTGATAAACAAGTAAATATACGATACTATGATCTGCATCAATAAAAACAAACAAAAATCATACGATGGATTATGATTAAAGACAATTAATCGATTATCCGATGTTAATCAGAATTTGATTATTTTGTTTTGATGATTAAGTTACACAAATCTCTTTGTGTGTACTTGCAAATTCGTTTCAATTTTGATATTCAAATTGAATAGTTTGTAACTTGGACTGAATGACTTGATTCTGAGAAGCAATGTACAAATGAATGTTGGTTATTTTCCAGTGGGTCGGTGAAAATTTTGGGTATCCAGAACTTGGCTCACGATCAAGTTGGGGCAAATTCGTGACCAACCTGTTATGCAGCAGTCACGTGCCAACTCAATTATTCTGCACAAACGGGCTCTTTCTAGTCGCTGGTTTTAGCCGGAACGAATTAAACAGGGTACTTAATGGTTTCTTCAGTTTATCATTTACATGATAATTTCAAGTTTAATTACGGTATTTGAATTTAATTAATTTATGTTCAGGACAATATAACAGTGATTATTGGTCATGTACCTGCAGGAGCATCTTGGAAACAGGCTATTCACTACGGTCAAGGATATTTGAATCCAGGTTTCAATAATTTTATCATTTGAATAAATTAGTTTTACCTAATTAATTGATTAAATTATTGATTCTTCAAATCAGAGTACAACTTTAAATATTTTGATTTTAATTAAGTTAATTGGATAATGATTTTTCAATTAATTATCTTGCCTCGTTCAATTAAATTTAATTTTTGGTTGGTTTTTTTAGGGTATTTTAGAATGTTTGATTATGGCGATCCAAAGAAGAATCTAAAATTGTACGATTCACCAGTCCCGCCAGAATATTCCCTGGAACGTATTACAACACCTGTTGCATTGTTTAGCAGTCTTGACGACTGGTTAGCGGGACCGGAGGTACATTAAAAAATCTAACTAATATAAAAATTGATTGATTCTGAAATTTGTTTTATTTTTTGTTTAAAGTTATTATTTCTATTAAAGTTTTTTTTAGATATGAGGTAAAAAATTGTATTAGAAATAATCACGCTATACAATCAGCTTCAATATATATATAACTTAAATATTTTTTTACGCCAGTAATAATTGCTTGTTATAAAACTTTGTAACAAACAATTTCAACATTAGAGATAAGATGCGAAAATAATACCTTCGAAATCTATTTCTCAATGCTTGCAACACTGATTTATTAACACTTGAAAACACCTGAGACTTGAACGAATTTCAATTGAAATCCAATTGATCTATTTATATATTTCACTTAATTTATTGAATCTATTGATACTTTTATTGATTACAGGATGTTCAACTTCTAACGGACAGATTACGAAGTGTCGTTTTCCATGAGAAAATTCAGGATTACAACTTCAATCATTATGATTTTATCTGGGGAAAATATTCGAAACAACTAGTCTTCCTGCCTCTTTTGCGATTACTGCAAGACTACAGCCATAATCGATTTTAAATTTAGAATTACATAAGTATTTTGACTAGGAAAAGAAAAATTCAAAAAGTTACCGAAATAAATAAAATTGATAAGAACGAAAATGATTTCAAACATTCGCTACGTTATTTGTTTTGGTGACTTTTTCTATTTTATTTTTCTTATTTCTAGACGGCGGATTGTGTATAATTTTACATTTTCAAGTCATTTTTATATATTTAAAGATTTCTACAGATTAACTATGGATAACAACTATGGATTTTATATTTAAGGTAAAAAATCTACTAATATAGAATATCCTGAAAATATTGAAATGTTTAGATGAACATAATTTTTAGTATTTAATATATTTTTTCACAGAATATGAATTTATTTGAAAAAAATGGTATTGAATTAAATGACAGAGAAAAATAATTACTGAAAAGTTGATGTTGAAATACATTGCGTACATAGGAACAGTGTTGAGTTGTGCCAAAGAATGAATTTATTTGATACTGAACAAACTCAATATGTTCTAACAAAACCAGTTTGTTCTTCAGAATTGAAGCTTTTTTATTCAGAAAAACTGGATGATTGATTAGTAGTTTTTTTACATTTAATTTTTTATTAATTTTGATTTAGTGAAGTGCAATATAACTTGTTAAAAGTTCTGATCTCTAGTGCGCCCACGTCATTTCAAATTATCAAATATTTTTTGAAATTTCATTCAACATTTAATAAAAACCGTTGACCTAATTTTTAAAATTCACATATGAAAAATGTACGTCCACATATTAAAATTTATCCTTTCTCTCGCCCCACCTCTGGCTATCGTACATATTTTTGTAACATTTTGTTTTTATCTAAATCAGGGTATTGAGTGACTGGGTGCAAAACAATGTTTCATTAAATTTTAAATTTTAAATACATATTTTTAATATGTGCTTAATTGTCAATGTATTCTGTTAGATTGAATATTCTTTTACCAAATTAAAAAACCATTTTTCAATTTTGCAGAAATAACTTGAAATAGACTTCTCGATGGTATAATAAAATGTTAAAATATTAAATAAAAATCTGAATAGAAAAGAATCTTACAAAGAAATATATATTAAAAATAAATAATACGAAAAACTATCATTTTGCCAATTTCTGTTTGGATTTCTTTCAGATGAATATTATCTTTCTTTAATGAAAATTCAAATAGTTCCAATAAAAAATTTGAATTAATGGAATTTTAGTACATATAAAATATTTTGCAATAAATAAAATTTCTCTATGGCCTCTCATGAACTGTAAGTGAACGTATACCAATTGCATCGAAAATTACTCTAATTTTTTAAATACCATTTCTTGTAAGGTTTTTAATTTAACCGTTGTGTTGACTATTAATATCATGGATTTACTACCTTAATATATGAATGTCCATTTGAAAACATGAAAATGAAACAAAAACTTAAATGACGATAATGAAAATGCACACAGAATCCGCAGTCTATTCATTACGTACAAATAATTGTGATTGTTGATTTAATTTTTGTTGACTATTTAATTAAATTATATCAAAATGACAAGCGATAATTGTTGCTGAAATAAAATAATTTTAAAAAACTGGTAATTCCATCCGAGTTGAAAAAACTATATTATAATTGTGAACGATAATGTATCACATTGTTGCCGATTCACGAAAAGGTCAGTTAAATCGTTAGATACGATATCGTATCTTTGATTGTTATCTGCTTTTATCTCCATCACCTTTTTTTTCACATAGAAAAGAAAAAACTATAAATAATGACAATTTCACACGTGACTATTTCCAAGGACATCACTGTTACTAGAGAATGCGAAATTTTGCAATAGTTAATCCTTAGAATGATGAATTACATCGCATCGCAACAGACCTGACAAGTTGATTATGAATATGCGAACTACAATTATAATATTATCACTTAATGAGCCATGCAAAAATTATTCATAATAATCTTTCTTTTAGATAAAAAAATAATTTATTTGGTAAATGTATGGTGCCTAAAACTATTACAATTTAGTTGACATTATTTTCATATGTAAATTGCAAAGTGTTCCATTTCTTTACAGTACTTCAAAATGATCCGTTCTGATAGACAAACATAAACAATTTTTCAAATAAGAAAAAACATACAAAAAGAAAAACAATTTTGTGCATGGTGAAAAAAATAATTCAAACGGTTTGGCAATAGCGATAAAAAACCGCCAATATTACATCACTGGTTAAATGTTTGTTAAACTGAATATTTCAATCGTGATATCGGTAAAGAATTACTACAAAAGAGACCCCAACAAAGATCGATACACGCCTGGCAGTTGTAATTTCGATCATGATTCTTTTTTTCTTTATAATAAAGAAAAATAATCCAGCAATCAGCCAATCAGATCCGAATATTTGAGATAATACTCCAACGATTTTAAGCTTGTGAATTAATCTTAAGAATAGATATAATCGGGCATTGCTTTTGTGTATAAATTTTGATTCGGGCGATAGTTCATCGAGTCCTGCACCGACTGCAACCACAAGCAGAATGGAAAAAAAATTCGTCAGTCTGATCTGCATTGCGTTGCTTTTCGAAGCAGTCACCCCAGGGATACCGTATAATGCACGGCGAAATCCCAACAGTATTCCTCTACAAGATCGTAACAACACGTTAACAAATGTTTCTTCAACAAGGAATATTGAATCACCCACAGACGTACTAGGATATCTGATGTCCGATCAACCCCATCCACATAAAAACCTAAATACAGTGGGTATACTTTTTTACACGAAATTTGTCTCATAACCATCAAGCAATCCACTAAATTTCAATCAGTCACAATTTGACATATGTTCAAAACATATTGCAATTATCATTTTTCTCCAACGACTTAGTTAAGCATGAAAAATCGAGGCGCCAGCAGAATTGATAACTTTGTAATTATTCGAATCAATCAGAAGACAAAGGAGGCATCGGCAGATTCTCGATATCTGATCATAAACAACACAATAAACAATTTTGCAATCGGAATTTGTCAACGCTCACTCAATCAATAAATATATTTATTTCAGCTTGAAATCATCAACATGTACAATTATAATGCCGAATCCTATCACGTTACAACCGAGGATGGTTACATATTGGAACTGCATCGAATAACCGGCCGAAACCCCCAGCCCAATGTGAAGAAACCAGTGATACTACTTATGCACGGATTAATGACTAGTTCAGTCGATTGGGTCATAGCAGGTCCCGAAAGTGGTCTTGGTACGTCATTCAAATTGTGCTAGTTCATTATCAATTTCTACTTTCAAACGTGTGTTAAACCAAGTTCAACAGAAATCACTCTTTCAAACACCTGCTAACCCGTAACTTATAATTCCAGCATTTATATTATCCGACGAAGGATTCGACGTTTGGATGGGAAATGCCCGAGGAAATATCTACTCACAAAAGCACACAAAATATAGGCCCACTATGCCCAGATTCTGGGACTTCAGGTAATTTTTAATTTACAGTGTTTTTCAAATACAATTAAATTACAGTGATTTTTTAAATTATTTCTCAAGTGGATTTTCAAATTATGTTTTAATTAGTTTCTTTCTTTATTGTTGAATTATTTTATTGCTTTGTAGTTGGCATGAAATCGGTTACTATGATCTACCAGCTAAAATAGATTTCATCTTGGAGAAGACAGGACAAGAGAAATTGGTGTACATCGGACACAGTCAGGGTACCACGGAATTTTATGTGATGACCAGTGAGAGAACAGAATATAACGACAAAGTTCACAGAATGATTTCCTTGGCGCCAGTTGCTTTTTCTGGAAAACTCTACAGTCCAGTAATAAGATTCCTCGCCGATAACGTCGAAGTAGTCGCGGTAAATTTTTATGTTCAACCGAATTTTTAACCATGAAATCTTTTGCCTTAACAAATATAAGAATTTTGGAATATTTTCAGACCATGTTCGAACTTTTGAATATCTACTCAGTTGAACAAAGCGACGAGATAATCAAATTAGCAATTGATCTATTGTGTTCCGACTCTTCGATGTTACAAACAGTTTGTCTCAATCTCATTTTCATGATCTGTGGCTACGACCAAGCGCAAATGAATATGGTAAACATATTATATTGTATAATTATAATTGCATCTGGTTGAAATTCTAAATAATTCTTTATATGATTTTTCAGACCTTACTACCTGCAATTACGAGTCACTTACCCGCAGGGGCTAGTATTAAGCAGTTAATGCATTATGCACAGATAATCCGCTCTGGTAAATAATTTATCTTATTTATCTATTATCTTCAATATGCAGTTTTTTAACTGATGATATAATTTTAGGTGTTTTCCAAAAATATAGTTATGGAAGTTGGGAAAATTTGAGCAAATACGGTTCCACAGAAGCACCTTCATACAACACTACAAACATTCAAGTTCCAATCGCCTTATTCTACAGTCAAAATGACTGGCTTTCTCATCCAGAAGTATGTAAAATTACCATAAAAAGTGTTTAAATATTAACATTATATCAACTTTTATACTAATGTTTTTCTTTTCTTTTTAGGATGTCCACTCTCTGTACAAAACATTAGTAAACCCTATCGGCAAGTTCAAGATATCATTCGATGAATTTAACCACTTGGATTATTTATGGGCAATAGACGTAAAATCATTATTGTATCACGATATTCTAAAAATGGTTACAGTGGATTATTAATTATTTTTGTAATAATGAATTTTGCACCGCTTTATGAGTACAAAGTAACAGTTTCAGTATATAACTGAAATATTCAATGTTAATAACGTATTTCTAATTTCTAATATCTATTGATGAGTTGGCTCTCTCTATCTCTCTTGGAATTATTGATGATTTAAACAAATCATTTATTGAGTACAAATTTCAAATCTTCCAGCAGTATATGACTGTGTAACGAATGTGCCATTGAAAGGGGTTTATAACTTATATGAATTGATTCAGTTTGTATAAATGAATGAATGAATATACTGCAATGTATAATTTTACTGTAATATAATTGTTTGTTAATAAGTCAGACATTTGGATTTAAACGTTTTGTGATTTGAAATTCTAACGTTTAAGATATTTTAGATCTCAGTAGTTGAACGATTGGCATATTGTCACAATTGAACTATCAATCAATTGATCGTGAATCAATTTATTACTTACAATGAAGAATTAAATTATATGAACCATAAAATGTCGAAAGGATTGGTATACTTTCTTCAGATCGCTTAGTGTTAAACGTTATAGGCGAAAATTTAATTTCACGCTTAAATTATAACTAACTTGTTATTGACATTAAATAATAGAATGTCAATAAAAAGTTGTCATGTTTTGTTACTTGAATAGGTATTTAAAATGAAAAAAATGTAACTGGTTGCAATAAATGGAATATTTTATGTGAATGATTATTTTTTTAATGGTGTTGCCATAATACAATTAACCCTGGCTCCTTCGTCAAAGGATTTAAATAAAATTTCAATTTAATACAAAAATTGAAGTTCGCAAATTTAATTATCGTCGACATAATTACTAATATAATTTATTTGTTTGTTGAAGTAACATTTATCACCTATTCATATCAAATATTTTTTATCATCATCGTATTGTGATAAAATTTTAATGATATCGTCATACACAACAGTTTTTGCATCTCGTCCAAATATAAAATCTAAATGATTAAATTCCTTATCAGAAACCTCATGTAAATAACTATTTGCAATTTGTAAATGCAAATTTTTGACATCCTGAAAAAAATTCATCGTTTAAAAACTATCAGTTGTTTGTTGTTTTTTTTATAGTTATAGTATGAATAAAATTCTAAACCTACCTTAGGATTAGCTAACCAGTCATTTGGACTATAAAACATGTGAACATTGAAATGAACATTTGCTAAATTGTAAAGTGGTGGGAGATCGGAGAAGTACCTCATTGAATTTTCTTCCTGTCCGTAATCAAATTTTTGGATACGTCCTGAAGGAAAAATTTAATTTAATTTACAATAATAATTTTATGATAAGTTAATTAATGTCTAACCTTTTAAGCGAATTTGAGCAAAATGTCGAAATTGTTTAATTGATGAACCAGCAGGCAATTGAACCGTAACTAATTCAAGAAGATCCTACAAAAAATATATTCATTAAATGATATAATTTTATAACTGTTGATCAAATATATTTGATATTTACTCTATCCATCTGATTCGGGCTATATCCACAGATTGAAAAAATGGTTGTAGAACATATGAACTGAGTAAAAGCATAAGGGCTGCAAAGAGCTGATTTAAAGTACTTTGTGAGCAACCCTGCCGGAGTGACAGCGTATTCTCCTAGCCAATTCATAACTCTCTAAAACGAAATTTCTTGTAGTTTGCAAACTTCAACCGGATTCAATTGATTTCACAGATACATACTGCCAATTTCTCTGTTATTTTTGTCAATAAATTAAAAACAACGCTTTCCATATTTTTTAGATCCCCAATCGGAGATAAGTAAATTGCGCTTCTTATTTTGTGGTTATGCCTTGGTGCCTCACTGGCCATAATATATGAGGCTATAGTACCTTGGCTATGAGCTATGTAATATAATTGACTCTTTCCAGTGACAGACAAAATATAATCGATATTCGCTGGAATGTCGAAAATTCCTATTTCATGAAAACTAAAATATTTTCTTCATTATTTTTAGTTCAAACAAGTTATCAGGTATAAGTTGTTGTTTTGTATTTTCACCTGAAGTCCCAATATTCTTCTGAACCAACCGTCAGATTTACATGTTTGTTAGAATATTTATTACCTCTTGCGTTTGCCAACCAGACATCATATCCCTGATCAGCCAAAATGTATCCTACAATTAAATGCTCAATTAATATACATTTTTCCTGTGTATCAACAAGCAATTTTATTCATATAAATATAAAAAATTGTATGAATAAAAACTAAACCAAAACATTATTTGTTTACTCAAATTAGAAATTAGTTATTTATCTTGTCTATATATGAAATTGATGTAATGGTAATATATCAGTAATATATTGTCAATATATGATAAGTTTTACTGGATTTAGACAACAATTTTTTATTCATACCTAAACCACGATCTGGACCAGCTATCACCCAGTCCGAAGAGGCGCATAGCAGACCATGCATCATCAGAACAGGATATTGTTTTTTAACAGTTGTATTATATGATGTCAGTCTGTGAATTTCCAATATATAACCATCCTCCGTTGTAACTGTATGGATTTCTGATTTGTACCCATACTTTGTGATAAGTTCCGGCTAAAATTTAAAGCAATGTTTTGCAAAATTTTCACTCGTCAATCTTTTTGAGATACAAAAGTTGTCGATGAATCAAAAAAAAAGAAATTCGCCATGAAATCCAATGTATAACTTGTTAAATTCTTAAGGAATAAGGATTTAATAATTTCGTACTATATAAATTGAAATTTTTAACTTACAACAGTCAAAAAACCGTCCGGGTTTAGAAAATGAAAGGAATTCGCGTAGCCCAACTGCCTGCTTGATTGCAATCCAATATTTTGAAGTATGATTCCATTTTCTGCGCCAACAATTGTAAAAATTAAAGCAAACAAAACAGTAATATACATTGTGGCAAAATCAGAATGTTCAACTACACTACATAATCACTAACTAAAATTATTGATTAACTAAATGATCTTATAACAGAATCTTTTTCGCGGAGCTTATTTGTAATCATTATCAAAATAATTAGATAATAATACAAACAGAACAAAAACTACCCATAATGGCTACGTAAATGATTTTTTAACGACCGTATCAAGGACAAAAATTAATAGTCAATTAAGAAAAGAGTATTATCAGATTTCAAACTTTCTTAATATTTAAAATTTATTGTGATAAATAAACGAACATATAAAATTAAAAAATTAATTTATAGTACACCTAATGCATTATAAGGAATACATAAAATTTGCCAAGTTTTTAATTTTAAAAATTCAAGTGTAGCTATCACATTAAATCTGTATATAATATTGTTCAATTTCGTTACTATTTGATATTATTCGAAAGCAATAAGATTTCTTTAATCTTATTTTACAAAGTTTGTATATTTTAGATAAAAAAAATTTTTAGTCAATAGTATTTTTATGAGAAGTACAAGTTATTGTAATAAATAAAATAACGCATATTAACTTTTATCATTAAATGAATGTTCTGATATTGATTAATGATATAGGCACTGATTTATGTACTAAAATCTTCTTAAACTATACTTATTGTTGCACGTGCGATTTTCTTTGTTGATTAAATTTGGAGGTTTTACCACCTGGATATGTAAAAAACATTTTTTATTAATACTTTAATAACTCGGTTATCTATCCTGAGCCTGAATAGGTAGTCAATAGTTAACATTAGTTAATAGTTGATATCAAGTTAATATTAAAATAAATCATCAGAAATAGTTTGCATTTTTTAAAACAATTTTAACATATTATTTTATTTATTAAGAAACTTTTTGAAGTGATCTTGATTTTAATCAAACAAAATACTTGAAAATAAGTCAATTTTTCAATAAGATATTGGACAAGATCAAAAATAAAAACAAAAATCAAACGAGTGTAAAATTATTAATGTAGTATTAAGTATAAATAATGTTCTTAAACATTTTTTTACGTCCTACTTAATTAAATAAACAAAGAAATACTTATCAGCACTTGATTGTGTCACAACAAAAATTAACAACAGGTTTCTTGAAACCGTATCTCAACATTTTCATCGTTGAGTGTTCTTTGATATTTTTACAAATCCTTAATCCCCAGCACGAACAATGAAAATTCGCACCAATAGGCTGCTACGATTGAATCTTTTGAACGTGCATTATTAACATTTCTCTTGATATCAATCGTATCAATTAATCCAATGAATAATCAGATAAAAGCGAATCGAAATTCGCTGAACGCGTAGAAAGTGCAATGAAAAATATGTAAAATGAAAGTAAAAAAAAAACTTTCCATAATTAAATTAATATGTGTAATCATAATAATATTACAGTGTTTTTATTTATTTCCATTAAAAATAAACCAGGTCGTGTTATTTCACATACGACTGTACATCTCGTAATTGTACTTTCACCATAGTTTCCGTAAACATAGCTGTTACATATCAAAAAAATATTGAATATTCCGAAACAAAGCACCTACATGACCTAAGCAGTGATTTATCTTTGCGATTGGTTCACGAGGTCACTCGGTCCGTAGAATTGCATCGAGTCAGTCAATGCTCACGATGAGACCATTGATCTTCTGCGGAGAGAAATTATTCTGAAAACCTGGTGCACGCTAGTTTACAAAAATAGTTCAACAATGTTGCCGACAGTTTTAGTGCAACTTTGTCTCGTGTGTTCATTGGTTCTGCCAGCTTTGTCCGCAGTGAATGTTACCAGCTACTTTGAATCTCCTGGCAAAAATTTGGTACGTTGATCTCCAAACAACAAAACCATTACAAATCATCGTCCAACTAACGAATTAAAATCTTTCGTGTTGTAAAGTCAAATAAAAATCAAATTAAAAAAAAATTTGTTGTAACGATGTGAATTGGTAGACATTCTTACTTGCAACTTTCACATGTTATTGTTTTCTCATTACTGTAATTAATTTTTTACAATTCAACAACGAGCATATTGAAAGAATATTCCACTGAACATTTTCAACGACCACCGACTGTTCGACTTAGCCTAAGCGAATGTAATATTTGCATACTCTGCGAATAACTAGTTGCAAAAGTCACACGTCAAGCAAATCTACGCAACGATTAGCGTGGTGGAAAAAAAAATCTCGTAACGTTCTGAGCGAATGAAACTATAACACCAACCAAACTGAATTAAAACTAATCATTTTTTCAATTATTTTCTCAATTCTTTCGTAGTTGAATTTAATTTAACCAAACTGAAATCTATAAGTGATGATAATAATAATTGTAATCATTTTTTCAGTTCTAATATTTTTTATACAATTTAATTTAATTAATGCAATTGGTGATCATGCTTTTTGCACTTTCTTTTTTTAATTGTGTAATTTAAATCTGATGTTGGTTTTCAGTACCAGTTGAACGTTCTGCCGGAATACGAATTGGAAAGATACTCATTTCCAGTGACCATAAATAGTAATTCAAGCTCGAACAAAATATCTGAAAATGAGGAAACAATTTTATACAGGATGCCCGCAGGACCGAAATCGCCGAAGGCTCCTGGCAAAAAGCCCGCATTCATTCAACATGGAATACTTTGCGATTACGATCCCTGTATCGTCAACAAACCTTATATTGCTATTGGTAATGAATCATTGCTAGATAAATAGTATCAATTATTATTTTGCAATTTCATAAAAAATGAATAATGACTAACTTGTTTTTGACAAAAGTTGTTAAACCAAAAAGATTCGAATCATAATATTAATAATAATAATAATACAAAGAACAAATTGGAAATAACAGATTTTAATTTGATATTCCAGCGTACATCCTTGCGGATCGAGGATACGACGTGTGGCTTGGAATAAGCAATTCCACCATGGCAGAAAATTTGACATCGTGAGTTTCTTTGATTCTTCTTTGAATATGTCCCTGAATGATGACAGCATTTTTACATATTTGAATTGTATGACAAAATAAAATGTTTTCAGAAATGAAGAAGACGAAAGAAAACGCGTGGATGATGTAGCAAAATTCATCCTAAATGCGACCAACATGGATGAACTATCAGTCATGGCTCATTTCAACAATTCCGTGCAGTTTTTCGGGATCACAGCGCCGGTTGTAGAAAAAGCGGACGAGGTAAGACTGGTTGGCCGAATTTCAAACAAAATATACATAATTAATGTAATTTGAAAATTGTGTACAGTCAAAGTGGGTGAAATGGCTCGAGACCATTCCCGGAGTTCGAACCGCCAAACAATGGTACGAAAAGGGGAGGAATTATGCCACAGGTTGATCAATTTTTTACTAACCAGAAAACCAAAAACGAAAAGAACAAAATATTTATTAAACATACAATATTTTCTTAGTTAGTTACACTAAGATTGTGAGGACCTTCGATTATCTTGGCCGAAAGATTGATTATGTCAAGGATGATCTCATAGCTAGGGATTTAAAGGTATTGCAAGACAATACGCTTTGTTTCAAATTGTCAACAGTGAACAGTTCATAATAAACAAGCCAGTAATCATTTTTTCCCACCATTTCAGAATATTGTCCTCAGAGCTTGGGGAGTTATGAAATACATGGTCGCACCGACTTTTACAATTGATGATTTTTCGAAAATGATAGACCATCCGGATGTTAATTTAGACACAGTATGTAGTTTTTCATTTGTGTTAAATTTCTTACCTGAAACTGCAATCAGCCTTGGCCAATAACGTCATACTGAAACAAAAAATAATAAAGAAAAAATTAAATATAACAGTAATAATAATAATAGTATCGAATTAATACTAATGAAATAATAGTAATAATAATAAAACATTGATGATAAAAATGAATCATTTTATAACAGTTGAAAATATGATTTTTCGCGGAAAAAAAAATCGTGCGCACACTTGTTGCAACGAGGAAAAAACAAATTATGCAATAAAAAACATCCGCTGACAGATGCAAATTATCAATTGATTTATCACAACTTCACGCTTACAGTTGCAATTGTTAACAAAATATGGATACAACACTGAATCCCATCATGTAGAAACTGAGGACGGATATTTGTTAACCCTGCATCGAGTGATCGGTAAAAGGACTGATCCACCCTCAGTGGTTCCTCTCAACAGAACTGTTGTCTTTCTTCAACACGGTATTCTCGCAAGTTCAGCAGATTGGGTTTTAATGGGACCAAATAAATCTTTAGGTATTTTTCTTAATGCACACTTTTGGTTTTGCACCAAATTTTTATTTCAACAATTGAACCTACGGATTCTAAAAGAGCCCTCGAACGGTTTTTCAAAACAAAAAGTATCAAGAAAATAGTTCGATTTGTATATACTTTAAGTTAACCAAATTAGTTCTTTAGATCATAACAAACAGTTTGACTACTCAAAGTATATGAAAATGAAAATTTTCTCGATACTTTTTTGTTTTGAGAAATTGCCATTCGAGCGGAAATTCCCTTTTAGAATCCGTAGGTTCAATTTGTCATTTTCTAATAGATTCTAATAATTTTATTATTTCAAATTTCGTTTTATTGTTTTCTTAAGATCTAATTCAGCATTAATTTTGCAGCTTATCTCCTAAGCGACGCAGGGTACGATGTTTGGATGGGTAACTCTCGTGGAAACACTTACTCGAAAGGCCACGTGAGCATGTCAGTTTCGGACGTCAAATACTGGGACTTTTCGTGGCACGAGATTGGTTTCTACGATCTGCCAGCATCCATTGATCACGTGCTTGCAACTACAGGGCAGAACCGACTTTTTTACATCGGTCATTCCCAGGGTACGACTGCTTTGTTCGTGTTACTATCCGAAAAGCCCGAGTACAATGAAAAAATTGTCAAAGGTGTTTTGTATGCTCCGATTGCATACACGGAAAACATGAGGTCTCCGCTCATAAAAGTGCTAACTCAATTTTCAAGTCCACTTTATGTAAGTCAACTTGCCATTGATGTAAATTTGAATTCAATTTTTTCTTTCAATAAATTTTGTTATCCACTTGTGTAGTACGTTTTACGAGTCTTGAGGGTCTACGAGTTTTTGCCGACGAATGCACTTTTAACGAAACTAGGAAAAGATGCCTGCGAAGCTCGATCTGTTTACCAAGTTGTTTGCAGCAATGTCTTGTTTTTGATCACTGGATATGATAAAGCGCAATTGAATAAAGTATTATTTTTTCGTAATCATAATTTTTCCATTCGCAAACAAATGAGATTTAAAATAAATTTTCATTTTCAGACTTTGGTTCCTGTCATTTTTGGTCATGTTCCGGCCGGAAGTTCTGTCAAACAATTATTTCATTACGCACAAGAATATAAATCAAGTAAATAAGTATTTAATTAATATATTTTAATATAAAATAAAATTTTATAAATATTATGACAGTACATATTAATCAAATTATATAACAAATATGAAATTTCGTTCATAATATTGTGTATATAATTGTGTATGTCTATATGTAAATTTAATATATACTTTCTTATATTTTCGATTGATTTAAAACAATTTTTGTTTGTTACAGAAAAGTTCCAACAGTTCGACTATTCTATTCCATTCATGAACCAGAAAAAATACGGCCAGCCAACCCCACCAGAATATAACATCAGCAACATTAAAATACCAGTGGCGATATTTTACGCAGCAAACGATCTTTTAGCTGATTACAGAGTGAATATTTTATTTTCATTTTTGAGTAAAAACATTAATCTTAGTAAGTTTACATAATGTTGACAATATTTCATCGTTTTTAGGATATAGAAAAACTGGCATCTGAGTTACCACATGTCGAGCTTATGTACAAAGTACCATACGAACATTTCAACCACGTCGACTTCAATTTCGCGATCGAGGCACCAAAACTCATTTACGAACCGACAATTAAATACATTCGTAATTCTGCTAGATAACTCCTGAAGACTGTCACGTGAACTTTTTTTATTGTACATACGAAAAATAAATACATGATTTTATATATTTTTTATTTCGTATTTGAAAAAACTCGTATAAATTATTCACACCTCTGTGAGCACGAATAGAATCCTAATGACGATTTGTTTAATTGCTGCCAATTCGAAAGCGAAATTTCTCAAGCAATGGAACATTTTGGTCGGTCAATAAAACACAATTAGCATTTGTTTAGATCAAACTTGCAATTTTAATTTGGGTTACATCTGAATATGAGGTTTAAACAGGTTTATTGTTTCATGTTGGATCAATGATACGAACATTTTTCTTGTATGTGTTTGTAAACGACATCAATTATACTGCTTTGTTCTTTTCAAATTTTAAATGACTCGTGAATGGGAATGCCTTTAATTAAAGATGTTTTGATATCTAATTACAATCTATCGACGTCGTACGATTTTCTTAATATAAGCAATTTCGAATTGCAATTTCAAATAGTTTATTTTTAATTTTAGCGTTAAAATGTACGGCGTTTCACACTGGATTATTCTTTTCAATTTTTTTCTTGTGATTCAATTTGGAACAAGTGTGAAAAACAGAAGTATCATAAATGAGAAAATTGATTTTCCCCTTGATACAGTAAACAAACTTTTTCTTTCAAGTTTTTACGTTAAACTTCATTACGATCCAGATTTATCCAGTCAATTTTTCAATTTTCCATTCAGGCCGACGTCGCTGCTTTGCACGGATATGGGAGTGAAATTCACTATATCAAAACCTATGATGGATATTTTGTAGGCATTCATAGAATAATTAATAATAATGATAATTTCATCGAAAGTAAAGGTGTCGTTCTTTTGATGCATGGACTATTTTGTTCTTCCTCAAGTTGGCTTTTGGGGGGTATCGATAAAAGTTTAGGTCGGTAAACGAATTTAGAAATTTGCTCTTTTTAATTGAAAAAAAAAAACAGTTTTTTGAAATTATTATTTTACAGCATACACTTTAGTTAACGAAGGGTATGACGTTTGGATGGGAAATTTCAGAGGCAACAAATATTCACTAGGTCATGAAAAACTGTCGACTGACTCGTCTAAGTACTGGGATTTTTCGTAAGTACCATCTCAAAAATCAAAATTGAAATTTGAAATATCCGAAACTGATTCATAAAAGTTCTTTTATAATTTGTTTCTTGTTTTTTTTTACAGGTGGCATGAAATGGGCGTATATGATTTACCAGCTATGATCACGTTCGTGAAACATAAAACTGGTGTAGACAAAGTGTTTTACGTTGCTCACAGTCAAGGAACAACGGCTTATTTCGTAATGTCAAGTCTCTATTCGCAATTTACCAAAGATAATGTACACGCTGCAGTTGCAATGGCACCCGTCGCTTATTTAAATAATATCAAAAGCCGAGGATTCAGATTACTATCGAATTTCGTCCACCGATTCGTTTTCGTAATTACAGTTCAAATTACTATTTCATTAGCGTGTAATTTATTTTTTGCTGAACATAATGCCGCCACAATTTGTTTTAGAATTCTGTACGGGATTTTTTGTCGCTCCACAATATGGGTTCGCCTTATGAGATTTTACAAAACGTCTTGGATTATATTTGCGATTTTCATAACCGACTTTCACATTTGTGTGACAATTTACTGTTTTTCATCAGCGGGTATGATAAAGAACAGATGGACGAGGTAAATTGTCATTTGATCATCAAACTAAATGTAAATTTAAAATCAAAGAAATATTAATTTTTAAAACAATTGCAGGAATTGATACCGATCATATGGAATCACGTGCCTGAAGGAGGATCGATGAAACAAATTATGCATTATTCACAACTAATTAAGTCGAAGAAATTTGAAATGTATGACTATGGGATGATACAAAATTTGTACTATTATTACAGTATTTGGCCTCCAGAGTACGATCTTTCGAAAAGCGACGTCGAAGTGGCTCTCATGTACGGAGAGAAGGACTGGATTTCAACTCCAGAGGTACGTTTTTTATAAATGTTCAGTGTACCCTTAGTTACTATATTGAAGAAACCAAAAAACGTATATTTGCATTTCAAGTCTTTTAAATTATGGGTTGTTTTGTTTCTTTCAATAAAGTTACTAATTAACCTATTTAATTAACATTAAAAGAAAGAAACACTAATTAACATTGCATGTTTATAGGATGTTGCATTGCTAGAAGCTGCGCTGCCTAAAGCCAGAATGTTTCCAATTGATTATGAAAATTTCACCCATATTGACTTCCTATGGGCTAATGATGTTAAAAAACTTGTTTACGACGATATCATATTTTACTTGGATTCACATTCAAATCAATGAACATAAAGTTGGAATAACATCGCATTAAAAGATTAAAATTGTTGTTTACTGAGGAATTGTTATCGAGTGTAAATAGAAAATCACAGATTTCAATGTTTTTCAATTCAAGTGTGGTTTTATTGTTGATGTTGAACAACAACGTTTTTAAGGCATTTCGGTTTTGTTCATAATCAGAAAATGGATAATCTTCAATTGATAAAAAAACATCACTGAAAGGCGGTTAATAAAACAGGAACCATGATCTGCATTACTTCTCTTAAACCTATAAACGCAATTGGTTTGTATAACATGAAACTTAAACAGATATTGAACTTGATGCATGGTCGCAACTGAATGTCATACAAAAATCCGTATTCCAACGGTTGCAAAAATGTAACAAATTTCTATCAAACTCTTATTTACAAGAATGAGGAGTACACAACTTAATTCTACAATTGATATAAAAATTATAATACTTTCGAGATAAATGTTTACACTTAATACTTAAATAGTTGCGCAAAATCGCTGCAAATGTTAAATGTTTTTCTTTAATATAAAATCTCATTTCGTTGATAATTTTGTTTTCGTTGATCATCAATAAATAATCTTTTCTTTTTTCTTTTTGAAGACATTAAATATCTTAATTCACAATAATAAATATTGTAAGTATAAAATTGTTCGAAAAATACTTGTACTTCTGCTAATTGTAAAGCACCACCGGTATTTAAGTTTTTTGTGCTCATCGTTACAAATTCACACAATCAAAAATTTATCTGTGCAGGTGCAGCTCATTCGAAGAGCTGATTTTTAATTCCAAATGAAAACATTTTCCATTTGTTCATTTCAAAAAAAGCAATCGCATATCAATTGTAATGTTTCCGCAAATACTTTGCAATAAATAAATATTCCTTGCCGTTCAAATTATCGAACAAAAAAATCGGCGGTTACATGTCATGCAAATGAGATGCAATCAAGTACAGTCGAGAATCTTTGAATTTCGCCGCAGAAACGTAAAATTTACGTTCATCATCATCAGTACTGCCGAGGAAAGTAGCTGGTATTAAAAACGTTCCAGAAAATAGCTGCTGTCATGAGACAAAAATAAGTAACGATGCTGGCCCACCAGACAACTTTTTCCCACCTCTCAACTTCGAGGTTCCGGAGAATGTTAATTCCGACGAGTAATCCAGCAACTGCACCAGCCAGATGAGCAACGTAACCAATCTGGTCCACCTTGTCCAACACATATCTGTTGTAAATGGCCTGACCTACGTCAACACACGTCACCACGATGAACACAATCAGTTGCAGCACTGCAAACTCCATTTGTCGCCAGTTCATGATAATCGTGGCTACGTGGGCTGTTATCAAGGCGTAAACACCGCCAGAGGCCCCGGCTAAAAAGACCCCTGGGTCTGAAACGGAGGTGCCCAGAGAACCAGCCACAACCCCAGCCAAATAAATCATCAGAACACGCCACCATTTGTGTACCATCTCCAGTGGTATACCAAGCATAATTTGTACCATCAGGTTAACGACTAAATGAAATACTCTGAAATATAACAAAAAAACTTGATTAAACATCTGTCAATCAAATTTGTCGTTAATTGTTTAATTACCAATATTAGTTTTTTATTAATATTATCAGAAGAATTTTGATATGAAATAATTGTATTATTATTAGCCATTAAATTGGTCTATTTTTGTTCGTCTTTCATTTGGAAAGCTACTGTTAGGATTAAAATATAATCTCAATAAATTGATACGTACCCCACGTGTACAAACATGTAAGTGATGTATCTCCAAGCCTCGTATCTTTTGTAAGGATTATAAATGAACAAAGTTGCAGCAGGACCTTCGATGGACAGTGATTTGTGGGCAAAAACATCAAAGAGGAAGAGAATAATTTCCATAATTGAAATGAGAACCATGGCGATCGCAGGTGGATTACAGCTGTACTCCTCCTCGTACATGCCATCGGGCCAATCGGCTGATAACGTTTGCGGATGCAGTGAAGGTCTTTGTGGCACCATCGTGTGCACGTAGCGCTGCACAAAGTGCCCAAAAATTCCTTGCATGTCTTTTCTGTGGATCTGAAATTTCAATCGGTATGAAAATTTCCAAATCGTAAAAAATTTCTACAAATTATAAAAAATGTCAATTAGATGTGTGCAAACAAGTGTAAAACGTTTCTGATAACAACGAAGATCAATTTATTAGATCAATTCGGATTCTTTTACTCGAATTTCTTTTTTTAATATTTAATTTACATATTTAAATGTTAAAAAAAAATTTTATAATAACTTTTAGATAAGAGAACCTTTATATAGTAAGGCAATTTTTTCTCCGCCAGTCTGTCGTGATCCTTGTAATTTTATACATCGTACGATGTTTCGAAAATTATTTTTTATTTATTGTCTTTCTAATATAAGTTTATACAATTTAGAAGCACATGGACTACACATCCCTTCCGATACCGTAAGAGCATACACTATTTTCTCGTTTCATATTTTCATAGATCTTAAACCGTCTACTTTTTAGGGTGAATTCATTAATACTCATGGTTATATGAATGAAACTCATACGTTAAGAACTGAAGACGGGTATCATTTGACACTCCATAGGATAACTGGAAAAAAAGATTCCAATCGCGTTGGTCCCAAACCGGTGGTTTTAATAGGTCATGGAATAGTAACATCGTCGGTAATTTATGTCTTAGCAGGTCCAGAAAAAGGATTAGGTATAAGAAAATATTCACTAAAAATGAGATTAAAAATGAAACTCATACTGTGTATAATAAAAGTGTAATAAAAACTTTGAACATTAGGGTACATCTTATCAGACGAAGGATATGATGTCTGGTTAGGGAATTTCAGAGGGAACAAGTACTCGCAGACCCATGATGTATACTCCACTACATCAAAGGAATTTTGGAACTTTAGGTATAAAACCTATTTTCAAAATTAAAAATACGAAATTAAACAAAAAATTTTTTAAACTAAATACCTAATTTTTGACCATGGATGATTTTTTTTCAGTTGGCACGAAATGGGAGCTATTGATTTACCAGCTATGATAGAATACATCCTAAACAAAACTGGAGCTGAGAAAATATTCTACATTGGTTACAGTCAAGGAACCACTGCCTACTTTGTGTTTTCCTCGCTCCACTCCGAACTCGCTGAAAAACGTTTGCACGCTGCAGTTGCACTTGCACCGGTCGTATTTTTGAATCACATTCAAAGCCCCGCTCTAAACATCTTTTCTCGGATGACCAATAGATTCTTAGAAATGAGTGTCGAAGTTCTATCCTTCGGCGTGAATGATGCCTCAACAATTTACAATGTCGGAAAAAACCGTGCAGCAGCTGAAAAGATGATTAATCTTGTGTGCAAAAACAAGAAAATGTTGGATCCCATGTGCAAAGACATGATGTTATTGTTAGAAGGATTCAATGACACACAAACAAATAAGGTAAACTGATAATCTTATAATCCTAAAATCAATAAACAAAATTAAGGTATCAATTAAAATAGAAAATTATTTTCAGACACTGCAATCTATAATTCGTCATCATCTGCCCGATGGAACTTCGATGAAACAGATGATACATTTTTCTCAACTTTTAAATTCAGGTATCCAATTAGAAGATACGAAAAAGTGAAACGAAAGTCATAAGAAGAAAAATATGAAAGCAAAAGTAACAAATTGAGTGTTTGAAATGGCTGAATGATTTTTTGCTTACAGGGGAATTTCAGATGTTTGATTATGGAATGTTTGGGAACTTGATGAATTACCAAAGTATGCGCCCAAACAAGTACGACCTGAGTAGGAGCAAAGTTAAAGTTGCCTTATTTCATAGCAACGACGATTGGATATCAACTCCTCAAGTAAGAAACCTCGAGTTTAATTTTAAATAGCAGACTTCAAAGATCGCTTTTACATTTCTATTAAAAAATTGTTCGCTCATTTTTCAGGACGTGCATAAACTTTCAAAGGAATTGCCTGCGGTCCAAGTCTATCGTGTGGATTATGAAAATTTCAATCACCTGGACTTCGTCTTTTCCAACGACGTGAAAGAATTGCTCTACAATGACGTTCTATCGTACATGCAAACATTCCTATGAGACGTTTTTTAATATGCAAAAATTCTGCAGTCACCGAATTAGATAGTTTAAAATGTTTAACGATTTTGATATTAGATGTTTAAATTGTTTTAGAACAAGATTTTCACTTGTGTAAGCATCAAGTAACAGAAATAAACGCCGAGCCAAAGAACCCGACTCAAAACAAAAACACAAGTTTGCACGGCCCATTAAGATCAACATTCGATTTTTTTATTCTGAGAGAATATTTTTATTTTGAGAGAACGAAAATCGCTTACCATCGCAATGAATTCCGGGTAATCCAAGTATCCTGAATCATCAAGATCAGCTTTGTGCATGATCATTTTGACAACACGCGATGGAATGTCATTGCAGTATGTTGTGCCTCGTATCATTGCCTTCAACTCGGCGAACGATATCTTCCCATCCTTGTCTAGGTCGTACTTCTCAAATATTTCTTTCCATTGCTAAAAACATGTTTAACAAAGTTAATCACTGTTATCTACAAACAACACTTAACACAAAAATTAGAGATCACCTCAGAAACTTTTCAACTTTTGAAACAATCTGACAAATGAGATAAAATAAAATGAAAGAATAATGAAAGTAGAACATTTGCAAATTTTAAAATTAACATTTTTTAACTCAAAAAAAAACTGTAATACTTTTTTTATTGAATTTTCAAATGTAATGTTTGAAAGCAAGTTGAAAAATATTAAGATGTCCTCGTATTGTTATTTGGAATATATTTTGTAACCTTAAAAAATAAAAAAATAAAATCAACTTACCCGATCGTTGTACTGTAACGGAATTGTGACCTGGGCCTCGCCATCTCTCCCCCCTGCCATTCTGATTAATCGAAAATTGCTGGAAGACATTAGCCAATTTTAATTTCACAAAAAAAGAAATTTTAACCAAAGTAAAACAAAGTAAACGTTCGCGAACCAGAATTGATATCTGTAAGCCAACTATTAAAAATGTATGAATCAAAGATTAGATAAAACTCGATGTCGAATTGTGACTAACAATGGTTATCAATAACATTGACATCAGTGCCAATATTAGAAAGAATCACCGTTAGATGTCAAACACCATCTTTCCATTTCAAAATTCATAAAATGACAAAGCAAGAACAGCTAAAAAATAATCAAATAATAATTCATAATCGATAATTACTGTTTTCAATTTAAAAAGAAAATGCAAAAACAAATCTCGAAAAGACGTTGTAGGCATCGGTTGAAATTTCACCTGTCAAAAATACCAAAACAATAACAGGAAAAGAAAGCAGGATGAGAAACGAATGACCTCGACCGTCAAAGATATTTCGATATTTACTGAACGTCTCCTTTGACAGGCTGGAGAAATAGGTTATGTGCTTACAGCAACAGGTTATTCTTAAGTTTTCCTCACAGGATGGCAGTGTGAAAACCGCTGCGTGACCTTGGCGCTGGACCACAAGATTATAGGAGGGGAAAAACTTGTCGCGAACGAAGAGGAACTTGCAGAACTCTTTTTATTTATGTGTGTTTACTTCGCGCGCGTCATGACGCGTGTGTCAGGTGCAATTGTTGGGGCCAACGTCTCTCCCTTTCCCTTTCTCTGTCGCGTCGGTTGTCTCACTCGCGGAATCTCAGTGAGCCCGTGGAATGCGCCTTAATGAGATCCATTGATGACTAACACGCAAATCCGCGTCCTATTAATGAGCCCAATTTATGTTTCTTTTTTTTTTCCAAACGGTCAATTGAATTTCAGATGAATCGAACCGTGTAATATCTTCTGTCCTTGTTTCATGCACTTTTGGTGATCGCGGTCGCTAGGCAACTGCGCTCACTTGTATACAAACAAAGTGTCAACTGAAATTCGCGTGGGAGTACCCGGAGCATTGTTTTTATTATGATTTGCGAGACAATTTAAACAGTAAAATCATGATTGAAAAAGTCGGGAGAAAGGCACAGATCGCACGAACTTACAGAGTGAGACAACCGATTGAAAATTTAAAAATAAGGTGACGTAAGAAAAAAAATTAAAGTTAATTTTGTTAGTGGATGTTGAACAATTGTTTTCTATCGATTTGTTGTTGAAACGTGAAAACAAAATGGCAAACAAATGAATCTCATATTCTAGTTTAATTGCATCCTTTTTTTCTCACAACTTCGAGTCGACAAAAAATTGTCGACTGTGAAAAAAAAATGTTGCTAATCTCAGTTTAATCTCGCTTGACAATTAATGAAAAGCGGTGAAATGAGATTTTCAATTAGCGATTCGCTGGAACACAAAGATAACGAGATTCTAAATAAAGAGTTGCGTCACTGCTCGAAAATCTTGTACCGAACAAAATTTAGCACGATTAAACAACAAAAAAAGTGTTAATGACGGTCCGAGAATAGCAGCCTTGGAACGTACATGTTCAAAAGTTCACAGAAGCCATCTGGTCGTCAAATTTAATTGAAGTTTATTTTTATAGAGTCAAGATCATGCAACAAAAATCTCTCCTGGCTGATTTGTTTGAGAACGAGACTGACGTCGGGGACACGAATTTCCTCGAGAGAGAGGAAAGAACGTTCAGCTGGCAGGAAAAGGTTTTGGGTCCCGCGGAGGTCAAGTTCTACGCGGAAGAAAAAAATTGCATCACACCGTCGCAGCTCGAGTACCGGCGAGATATTTTGGAGGGAAACGTCGAGGATTCGCGTTTGTACTCGTACATAGACGAGGACGGGTGTTATCCAGAAAAGGACCTTCTGGTTGGATCGAAGTGTGTTGCAAAATTGTCGAAACGAAATCAGGAGGCTTTGCCGTGTCAGAGGAACCGAAAACCGTTTTCTGAAAGGTACAATCGAGCTGTGATCGACGAGTTTCCAAACAAGGAGAGAATCAGAACGAATCATTATTTGTACAAGGAACTCGAGGTGATGCACCTCGTGGTTGATCTCACTTCGAAGAATGAGGAATCGAGCATTGTTAACGAAGCGTTGCTGTGTACTGTTACGTTTGACCGGGTCGGAAAGACCTTGACGGTGAATCCGGATTTTACAAGCGAGGAAGAGCCTTACGGGATTGAGTCGAGTGAGATGAACTACGACTATTGGATCTTCCACGATTCTCAAGGCCAGACTCAAGAGGAACTAGAGATTGAGGTCGAAACTCTGCAGAGGGTAGTTGAAGATTTGTTCAGTTTAAGCCGATTAATTGGAATGAGGGTGCATCTTGATTTCGTGAAATGTCTGATATTAACCCATTTCTTGTCAATTATATTTTTTCCAACGTTTCCAAAAATTCGTTTTTATTTAAAAATATTGATTCTGTATAATAAGCAATTTTTTTACTGTACCAACAAGTTGAAATCATAATAAAAATTTATATTTTTTGTAAGAAAAAAATTATATTTTATAATAAGAAACAATTTTGTTCAATCAAAAATGTTAATTATTTTAAAAAATTATTACATATATTTTTACGCAGATTTTTAGTTCAAATTGTAGTTCAAATGTATAAAACAAGAGTCCACAGAAAAATTACTAAAGATTTAACTTGTTCGGAAAGAAATGGGTTAATTTTTAATGAACTTTTCTCATTTTAGTATCAAAATAAAATAGTAATATCAGTATAAATAGTATTCAAAATGGAAAAACAATGTGTTGCAATTTGTCAGCAGCTTTGTTTAATTGTAATAATTAAATTAATTATATTGCTATACGAAAAAAATTGAACTGAATTATATTAAATTAATAAATTTAATCAACTTGAAGATATAACTGGATTTGAAAATTTAAGTTAATTTTATTTGTTTATATTGATTGAATTGAATGATTTTAATTCGGACAAACGAGTAATTAATATACATTATACACTTACTCAACGTATGAAATGTCGGAAATCTGTCGGATCATTTTCTTGGGGGTCATTTTTATGCGAATGACATTCATTTCTGTATCTGCAACAAATACAAATGTTTTACGATTCATGCAACTTTTGCGTCACATTTTGCTTCACATCAGATTTGGCTTAACTACAAAAAATTGATCAATCAAAGACAATCAAATAAAAAATATTTCTTTGAACAATCTAAACAAACTCCGATGCAGAACAATCACTCTCATTATTTTATTATTTATTATCATTATTAAGTATTTACGATGAAATTATTGTAATTATTGGATATCAAACGTTTTTCCTTGTCTATGACAAATCAACGTCAAAATTTTCAAAATATCATCAAAGCGAAGAGGAAACTATGGAAAAATATTTTTTTTTCTGTGCTTAAAATAAAAAATTGAATTGTAAAATATTCCCGCTGTGAATACAATCATTGACTCAATGTTGTTGCATCTTAGCAGGAATTTGTGTAACCATTCAATCGATTTTGCTCTCTGCCTTAATTAACACTTAATCTCATCTCATTTCAAATCCACAACAAAACGAAATTAAATTACCAAAAAATTAATTAATTAAACAAACAACTTAAAATCTTATTGAATAAAGATTCATGAAATAAATTGAAACTAAATTTTAAAAATAAAAATATCAACTTACCATTAAAATGAGAACCAAAAACACAATAATAATTCAAAAAACTTTGTTCACCACCACCGAACACAAATTTTGAACACAAATTTGAAAAATACCTCGTCGAAATTATTGTTGGAAAGGTATTATGAATTTGTTTTAATTGTGATCAGGTCGCGTTGGTTTGTCCGACTGGCGTTGCTCGTTCATGATAAATAAAGACACATTTTTTGAAATCAAAAATTGTGACGCACGCACCTGCGTGGCACGCGAGGAATCCTCGACAACAAAAGCCGCTCGTGCGAATCTCACGAGTTGGTCGCGCGCGGAATCATTCGATCGGAGGAAGGAGAACTACTGAATTCTATGGTTCCCTAAATGCCGGCTTAAATCTCTCGCCTACACCGTGCGGTTTTGCACTTTATTACTTAGTTACAATCGCTATCAATAACAGTACTGCTGTTAAATCAAAACTATCATTTTCATTTAACAAATAAATTTCACAAATCAATTTTTTCTAATAAATAAAAATTAATTTTTCCATTGTTTTCTATAAATATTCATTCGAAGATATTTGTAATATCTTCAAAAAATCTTTTCATTTTCTAAATTGTATTATTTGCAGGAAATGCAAAAGTTGCAACTTTACAAGAACGCCGAAAAATACAAAGAAATGAAGGTTCCCGAAATTGGAACTGTGAAGTACTTCATAAACTTGGAGATTCTTTCTGCAAAAAACTTTGACTACGATTATTTGTTTATCAACTATGTGGTTTCTTTGCCTCAAAACTGGAAAGCTGCGAGGGAGAATTCACTCTTGGGAAGAACTCAAAGGTGCGTGAAAAAAGCCGGCAAAGCCTACTTCAGTTACGTCTCTGAAATAGTGCTGAATTACAATCCAGAATCCGACGAAATTTCTACGCCCAGTTGGCCTCAATTGTTTCTGTCCGTGGGTTCGCTAGATAAGTGGACGAGGTATGAATCTAACGACCTAAATTACTCATCTCTATAATTAAATCAAGTATCAGTAAAACAATAAAAATCAAATTTATATTGAACGAATAAATGACACTGAAATAAAACAGAGATACGGAAATTGTGACTCAAAGCGAAAGATAGTGAGATATTGTAATGTTTCTGCGAAAAATAATAAGTTTCACTTTCTCTGTTATAAATGGTCATCAGCTTTTGGTTATCGTCAAACTTTGAATATCATAAAATAAAGATTTTTATTATATCAATTCAACATCGCGTGTACAGCAAATTCTCGGACCATTTTTTCCTCGACTTGTTCAAAGAAGAGAAACCAAAAATTGATAACAGTTTTGCTCTCAACATATTTTCACGTTCGATATGATACATAACAATGAGTTTATTTGAAAATAACATTTAATTTCCGTTTCAGGTACCGCGTTGAGGGTTATGGCTCGGTGTTCCTACCGTCCGATCCTGGATCGCACAAAATAACTGTTCACACCTGGCGACCCGCTGGTGATTTTATCAATCTTTTGAGAAGGTTCTTCACGGGAGGCACTTATGAGTTGGATGACATAAATTACTGCGGCATACCGCCAAATCACCAGGACATCTGTCTTCAGAAATCAAATCTCAAAACCATACCGAGCGGATCGGTGAAGATCAAACTAAATGTGGTTCAACAAACGTTAAAAAATGAGGATCTCCAGTTTGAGTTGCAGAGAAACAGTAATAACCGTGGAAGCAATCCCGAAGAAGTTTTGGCCCAGTTTAGAGCCGCCAGGGAGAGAATGATTCAAACAAGAAATATACGCTCTGAATGAAATTAAATAAAGTGTTCCAATTTTGTTACCCTTGACTGATAAAAAAATCAAAGTAGATCAGAAATGTTACGTTTTCGAAAGTTATTTTGAGACTGTCACGATGAAATATTTGGACACATTCATCTGTCTCTTGTACGAATGTATAAGCAATAATTCACCTACAGCGCCTTTCATATTGCTTTGCGAAATCCTGTTTTCTATTATGATGAAATCGAGCCCTCAAAGTGGCAGACTTGAACAGGAAGAAAACAAGAATCCGGACCTTTGGCGCAGTTTTTTTTCAGACTATTTTTTTTTTCTTTTCTTTTTTTTATGAGAATCTACAGATATAAATAGCCCGCATTTCTGAAATTATGATTGATTGGACTTGGTAGAATGTGAAAATTGAAATCTAAATTTTATAATTAATAACAAGAACTGGTTCACTTTTACCTAAATATTTGCGTCAATTACAAATTACGTCAATCATTTCAACTGAAACTCTATAAATTCGATGATTCAGACAACAGCTACGCATATAAAAAAATTCTTACTTGTATAATGGCGCACATCCCAGTTCGTTTGGGATTCCCAAAACAAATAACCATCTGGGAGGTCTTGCGAAGAGTTTGTTTTCCATCTTACAGAGCATCTGAAACAGAAAAACAATTTGAAACTAAGCATTTCAATAATTTCAATAACATTTTTTTCTCAAATCACTTTCATTGATCTTTGAAAGACGAGGAACTTATTTTTTGCATGTTTACTAAAAGTTCAAATGCCATCTTTTGCAAAATACTTCTTTATCGACGAGTTCACCGCCCTCTGCAGAGCACATGGGCAATTAATAACCTATCTCTCTTTTATACGTAAACAGACTAGTTAAAAAAATGATATCCAAGAGAATTGTCATTCAACAATAGAAATAAAAAATGTGTATTCAAATTGTGAATTCAGAATTGAATTACAGATGTAACCGAACGTTTTGTGTTTTTTATGATTATGAGTGGAACTGACTGTCCCAACTTGATCAATTGACATGAGTCAGTTGATTATGCATAACCTGTCACCATTGACTGATGAAAAACTACACCAAATAAAATTATTATAATTAGTAAATAAATGGAACTGCTATGAGATGACAAAGAAGAATTAATATAAGCACTGTAAACGCGAGATGAATTAGGATTATAAATTATTTCTAAAAAGTAAGCTAATTGTTAAAAAGAATGACAATTTGTAATGTTAAATATTTAACAGCTTTTTTTATATTGATTCCAGATGGGAGAAGATAATATCATAGACACAATTAAAAATGATCATTCGACGGAGATAGATCTAGGACACGATCGAGTTTTTATCAAAGAAGAACAATTGAACAAGCACTGTGTAGAAAATGACCTGGCTTTTGTATCGCCCGATGTTCAGAACGATGAAGATTTTGATGATACCGAGGTTCCTATAATAGATCCCAAAAAGAAATACTTTTGCTCATTTAAGGATTGCAATGCACAATTCCTGAGACCATCAAGACTGTTACGGCATGAGAGACAACACACAGGAGAAGTAAGTCAACAATTACAATCAGGTTGAATTTAAATTGACATTACTATTTTGACGTAATTGAAAATTCTATAGGACGTCATTTTGTTAAAATATAATCAAAATTAATCTCGTTTCATAATTATTTTATATAAAAAATATAATTGAACTGAATTATTTTTTCAATGATTTAATTTAGTAAAACTTATACACAAAAACGGTTTGACTCAAATTTATAAAAAGGGCTGAATTGCTATAACTGATTTATTTTTCAGAGGCCTTATAAATGCAAGTTTGAAGATTGCAACAAAGCCTATACCAATTCCTCTCATCTAAAACGACATATTGAAACACATAACAGCACCAAACAAGTGTTTAAGTGAGTAAACCACAAAAACTGTAAAAACTGAATGAAACAATTTAGGTATAGATGTTTTTCAAACTGAAATGCGTGTTTTTTCAGTTGTCCACATTGTCCAAAAAAACTAAGTTTTCTTCACAATCTCAAACGACATTGCGAACGAATGCATAGTAGCAATCCTAATAAGCTGATCTGCAAAGAATGTGGCAAACGATTCAAAAAAATTCATCCGTTCAAAGAACACCAAGCAACTCACGCCAACTCAACTGTTAAGTACCAGTGTATGAATTGTGAGCTGAGTTTTACAAGCCATTCAAAACTCGTGAGACATGTCAAGTGCCACAACAATGCTAGTTATCAATGCAAATTATGCAATGTCCCATTCAAAACTAAGAATGACTATATTGAACATCTGACGTCTGCGCATCCTGATGGTAATATTTTTATTCAATCAAAAAGATGATCCCGAGGAAAGAACAAAAAAGTAATTGAAGGTTTATAATTTTTGTCACATTTCAGATCACATCTGCAAGATCTGCAATAACTTTTTCTTCAGGAAAATTTACCTGGAGAAACACCGGTTGTTACACGATGACTCAAACTCGACGGTCACTTGTCATTATGAAAATTGTTTTCGAACTTATTTTTTTAAACGTAATTTGAAAACGCACATCAAAGTTTTTCATCTGGGTGAAAAGTTTACTTGCGAGCTTTGCAGTCGAGAGTTTTGCTCCAAGAGAAGGTTACAGGGACATGTTCAAAAACACATGAACTTCAAGGTGAAGGCTAAAGAAAAAAAAAGTTGCAAGACCACTGAAAGTGAGGAAGGACAAAGGTGTTCCAACTAAGAGCATGGTTTCGAAATTAATTGGAGTAGAGTTCCCCCGAGATGTTGAAAAACAAATTCTGAATCGAACGCCGGAATTTGTTGTTTCGACAAACAAATCGTGATAAGCTAATATCTTCTGCAATAATTATCATTTTTTGTTTAGAAGTATAATTTTGTAAATAAATATTGAATGATTGAGTTGTACATTGTCGATTAAGTTTAGAAATAAAACTACAATTATTAATTACGAAATCGAGTTTTTTTTATTCATGTTGTTCATATAAATAGAATAGACTTATTAATTACATTATTTACAAGACATAAAATGTCTCGGTAGATGTACATAATCGGCAGTTAAAGTTGGAACCAAAGTCCGTTGATGTGTTTACATTTGTAACTTTTTTTATAGGTATTTTTATTAAACTATGCCTTTAATGAACTTTGAAAAAAAGCTTGAAGAAAAACGATTTTGTTTTTTAATTTCTTTTTTGTTGATTAATTAAGATTTGAAATGCCTTACTGAAGTTGTTAAAATAAATCAAAACTATAAGTACTTAAACGTATTCAACGGAGTCAAAAAAGAGTTGGAACTTATTTCTCAATTCTGCCCACAACTTTTTCCAGTTCTTGAAGGACTATAGAAAGATGTTTAACTAAATCCAACAGTGGCAATGTGCCTTGTCTCAAAGTTCTTCTGTAGCATTCCTTATAAATTTCTCCATGAGATTCATGTCTGAAACAATAATATCATTAGTTTTTAAATTTATGCTTATCAAATTTAAAATGTATCTCAATTTTTGATACTTACTCTTTTTTATGGTTAGCGTTGTTCTTGTTCAAACACAACTTAGTCAACGACAATAACAAAAATTGTAACCTTTCTTCCATAAGTGGAATCAGTTTTTCCTCTTCTTCAAAATCTTCTTTATTATCACAATCGGTATTACTTTCAGACTTCTTTCTTCGAGACTTTTTCTTTGAATCTGTACCATTTTTATTTTCAGATGCCTTCAGTCGTTCGTACAGAGTTTCAACCATTTCTCGACTTTGCAAAATATACTCGAGAGCAGTTTGATAGCTTTTGAGTTTTCCATGGTACGTAGTTGAAACTAGAAAACAAATAGTCATATTAATGAAATTGGATCTCATAAATTTATTCATACATTAATTTTTATGTTAGATTAAAACTAGTTGGAGTAATTGTGACACGAGAGATAATATGTGAGAGTCCTGAAATTCTGTCCACACATTCATTAAAACATTTTTTTTTCTTAGGTTTTTTTCAATTTTCAATTTTTCGTTTCATCTTAGTAAAACCAATTTGTGTAAAATAGTAATTTTTTAAACACATTTTTTACCATTATTTATGATCAAAAATGTTTCTTGAAACTTACCCTGAGCTTGATACTCGGCTAGTGCAACTCTTTCCATTTGTACGGTTAAATACTCAGTAACCTGTTCAAGCGACTGCAACAGCTTGGACGCTTTTTCGTAATGCAGCTTGCACAATTGCAAATTGGTTTTGCGTTTAGTACTTTCTGACTCTGGGTCAGTGTTGCGATAAATTCTGTGGTACAATGAAGCCAATTTGTGTTGAATAATTGCAGCTCGGAATTGGTAGATCGGTTGGCGTGAACCAGGTGTTTCCAAGTCGCAATATTTTAACGCTTTTTTGAAAATCTCCACAACTTCTCTCTCAAGTTCTTCTTCCGTCTAGCGAAATTATTTTCAATTAATTTAATTTGTTTCTAAAACTGAACAAATAAAACTGAATAAATCAAAACCGTTAACAACGAACCTTGTTTCCCACAACAGGAAAATCTTGCAAAAGTGTTGCCATGGTAAATAGTGTGGTAGATATCTCATAAGTGACAGTGTCCCATATAGCCGGGTTGTTCTTCCTGGATCCAAGAACTTGCAGAGCTTTTTGGTAACTGTTCAACGCCTTGTTATAAAAGTTACGTTCCTCTGAATACTGTTTGACATGAGTGTGCGCTCGTAAACGCATCAATCGGCCGATGTTCGAATACAAAAGTGCCAAATTGGCCTCATCGTTAGCTTTCTCAAATGCTTCAACTCCACGCTCCAAGTGGTGCATTGAACGATCCAACAGCATTGATGCTTCATCAGGGCTCTTTTCAGTATTTTCAACGTTCTTGCCTTCTTCTGTTTTGTCAGTCTGCTGTTGATATTTAGCTACAAAAATTAAGTTAAAGTTGATTAGCTGTGCTTAAATAAATGAAAATACAAAATTCAACATTTTTGTCAACTTACATCCTCCATAATTCATATATAAAACTCCTAATTCATTGTGAATGTTACCCAATCTGATCAGAAGATTCTTTTTTTCCGCTTCGGAAGTTTCTAATTTCAGAGCTGTATCATAACATTTATATGAAGACACCATCATGGATTCTAAAGTTTCTATATTTTGAGGTATCACGTCCATCCAACCTGAAAAAAATGTTTTTAGATTATTTTATTGAATTATTAATTTGAACGAATTTTCAAATTTATTTATTTATTTTCATCGAATTTAACGTAAAAATTAAATGATTATTACTGGAATCTGCATTTTCAAGAGTGTAAACTTCTTTGATGATATCTTCCTCGATACTATTTTTAGTGTCGTACTCCTGTCTATGTTTCTCGATATTTTTCCAATCTTGTACAACCATACAGCAGCAGTCACCAGCTCTTCCCAACAAATGACTGATGAGTTTATTATTTTTGAAGTCAGCGCAAAGGGCCTTCCAAATAGTCTGGCAGCAAAGCACGTCATAGATATATCTCAAAGATGCTCCATACTGTTTATTCGAGTATTCTCGTTCAGCAAGTACGGCAAAAATTAACGACGCCTTGTCGTACAGTAAAATTTTCAGATGAGCCTTCCAACTCAAGTTGTCCTCCCTCTTTGGTGTCTTCCAAGTTGGCAAGGCTTCGGTATTTGGCTTAAACAACAAAGCCTTAGACGATTCGTCCTCTGTCTCATTTTTCTTCTGAGATTTTTCCAAAGAATCTTGTTTCTTGGTCTTTTTCTGTTTCGAATGTTTCTTTTTGGAACTTTTTGACGGACTTTCATCCGCACTAGCTTGATCTTCTTCTTTTTTCAAAGGTTCATAAGGCATTGGAATGGCTTCAAAAGGTTTCGCTGTATTTGGCACTGACTCCTTTTCATTTTCACTATGTCCTTCATTTTCCTTCTCCTTTTTATCTGACATTTTTCTTCCGTTGGGAAATAAACCAAACATGCCAATCCGTTTCTGACATGTTCTAAAGCTGAATGGCATCTTTCTTCAATTGTACCAGTTATCGAAGGAGGCTTGTAGGTAAATACCTCTCGCTCTGGTTGCTCTTTTACTGAAAGAAAAAATCAGTTAATATTTTTATTGAAACTTGA
Organism: Trissolcus basalis; assembly: GCA_025266255.1. Classification (NCBI taxonomy): domain Eukaryota; kingdom Metazoa; phylum Arthropoda; class Insecta; order Hymenoptera; family Scelionidae; genus Trissolcus; species Trissolcus basalis. The sequence continues at coordinate 37,472 of JAAMPD010000189.1, forward strand.
CTAATTAACTTACATTCTGCCCAAACTTACTTCTAGCTAAGGTAAGAGATTTGATAGCCGCACTAACACCTTCCTCGAAGGTGTCATCGTAACCGAATTCACTCTCTGGGTTAGTGCTACTCTCACTATGTGCATCTTCCTCGTCGCTATGATCCTGCAAGTTTGGACTCGCTGGATCGGTGCCTTCAGGAACATACAAGTCAGACAACATGTAATGTGCTGAGGTAACTATCTGTGGGTACTTTTCCTTAGGGAGTAACTGAATACAGTTTTTCAGCAACATTCTTATGCTGCCTTGATTCTGACGACAATCAGGACTGTATTTCATGTTTCTGGCTACTCTGTAAAGCAACATTGCCACAGGAACTGTGAAAGGATTCTGACCTTTTTCATCCGCGACATCGTTACAAAGCGACGTTAAATCGTATAATTTTACCACATCATCATCTTTGCCTGTAAAAGAAATAACAATTAATATTACATGAAAAACTAAGATAAACTTTAAAAAAGTAAAAAAAAATTTAACAAACCCTTGAAAAAGCCAATAAGTGTGTCCAGCTTTCGTGGCATTGTTCTTCAAAAAACTAAGGATATTTTGTGCAACGTCTCGGATCACCTTTGGACTGAACTTGGCGTTCTCCACGTTAGGTAAGTCCTCAGTCTTGATGAGCTCGTACTTCTGCACGATTCCATCCAGGTGATAACACATAACCACCTCGGGAACATTACACATGAGATTATCCAACCAATAATCGATCCCAGTAAGGACATTGATTGGCTTAGTCATGTCCCTTAACCTGAGACTAATACAAGGATGGGTTTGGCCCCCAAAAATAGGCATGTCCGTGCCAATCAACATCTGAATATTCTCAAAAGTCCAGACTATATTTCTAGTGAAATTATGATTGCAATTTGGATCTGGCAGTTTCTCCTTTTCGGGAGGCTCGGGCAGTTCTCGATCTGCCTTCTCGATTGGCAACGTTGGCTTTTCTGTCCTCTCCTGCTCCTGCTGCTGCGCCGATGCCAACGTGTAGTACAAAAATTTGGATATCAAATTCCTCCTCTGCAGAGCGTCCCTGCTGTTTACCTTCTGGTACAGTTTCTTCTCCTTGTCTCCCATGTCTCGGCTTATGTACTCCGAGAAGAACTGTTTCAGCCATTTCCACTCGTCCTCGGCTTGTCGCATCAGGTACTTGTGAATATCAAAATCGTCAAGTAAAAGTGTATTCTCAATCCTGTGGACCATCATGGAGATCACACCACGACTGTATGGAATTTTGAGCAGCTTTTTTATGTTCTCAGCGTCGGAGACGACGTCAACCTCGCCGACGCAGTCCGGAAACATGTGGGCCATGCGAAAACTCGAAAAATCAGAATTTTGCGACCACACATTTTGCAGCCCGTAACTTTGTGCCGAACTGGACAGCCAGTTGCTTGGCGGCAGGTTTAGATCAGTGTTACACTGCAGCTGGGCGAAAGTCGCGGGTGTTGGCACTGCTGAGTACTTGACGATTGCGGTCGATTTTAAGGATTTATTTGGAGATACGCTCGGGGCCATCTCTGATGTTTTAATCTGAAATCAATATTGGTTTTAAAAGTTTCGAGTTTGAACAAGTGTTGATAAGAATTCAGAATTCATTTTTCAAGTCTACCATATATCGTGGTCATTTTTCTTAAAAAGAATTGAAAATTGAAAACAAACAAACAGGGAGATAACAATAGTTAAAATTAAAAAATTACTTACGTCGTTAGACTGACAGTCGTTCGATTCTGACATTTTGAAGATTGAGACGAATATTTTTCAGCATTAACGTGTTCACAAGTTCACTCTTGGGATCTCCGACACAAACATCAAACTCGTCAAGTCACAACAAAACATTCCCATCGTTCATTCACTTATCACAATAACACGTGAAATTTGCACGTTTGCGACCGAGCTCAAACTATGACAAGATGCAAGCTCGAAACCTCATCAAGGCGTCACTCACACGAATCCAATTTTGGCACTTGTCGTAGATTAATTCGGTTGCTACATATCGGCTCATTTCAAAACATTTCTAGAAAGTATACGTATATGGTTCTGGAAAAAACTAACCACGAAATATGAAACTGCAATGTTACGTCACGCTATACAAAGTTTGCTGCAGCGCGCGCAATTGTCGCGAAATTTCAAACTTTTGATTTTCCCGCCTAAATTAAGTCGACTTTTTATTTATGTTCAAACTAAACAGAGAAAACGATAATAAATTGATGTATGAAACGGAAAATTGTTTGAATTAATCAAACTGAAATCATTTGGCCATTTCTCAAAAGTGTTTAATATACATAACTTATATTTAATTTTTATCAAAATATATTTCGAAATGAAAAATGCACTTACCAATTCACTGTTATTGAATTGTAGAATTTTTTTACGATATACAATCGGTAAATTGGACATAATAATTGAATAATTTTATAAGCAACAAAGCATTAGCCCGGAAAATTGCGGTAACAATGAAATCGACATTCTTGTGACCTTCAAGGTCATTCGTGTTATTGAATGATTATAGTTCAATAATTATGTAATTAATTCACAATAACTTTATTGAGATAAACTGTCTGTATAATTGTTCTTATTAACTAAAGTTTTTCCTGGAAAAAAGACGCCATTTGCAAATAGACATATAGGTATTATGTCTTTATATTGTTTGAGCCGAAATCGAGCTATAATTGTGGTTTGAGTTGGAGTTCCCATACATAAGATATATATAATGAATAATTAAGTACATATGTCAATGAGTCACGCAGAGTATAAAAATTAATGTAAAAGTGTGGATTGATGTCCATATATATAGTTGTTTCAGTGGTTAAAATATAAAATAACAAAATTTCTTCATATGTCGCTTACTCTATTTGTAGATAAAAAATATAGGGTCAACCGGGGTAAGAGTGACACTTGGAGGTAATTGTGACAATTCAAATAACATTATTAATTTTATTCAAAGATGTTTATGAATATATGAAATTCAAAAATGTTTAGACATTTTCTTACCTTGAAGACAAAAGTTTTTGGACGAGACGAGTCACTGCAACACATGAACATATGAATTTGTGTCACTGACGCCGCGGTATCAAATTACACAGACATTAAATTCAACAATAACATCATAAAAAATACAAAAAGCCACTTTACATAAATGATAAAACGACATAAAAGTTTGAAATCACGGCTAAATCAACGCGTACTGGCGAACTGGCAAATGAGCATGCGCAAATCCCGAGAATCGCGACCGATTTGGTGGGGAAAAAATTAATCAACGCTCTTGCTCTAATAATAACTGATTTCTAAATTGTTTATCCTTGTCTTTGTTGGAAAATTGTTAAATACAATTGTGAAGTACGATTTTAGACCATATTATAGGTGGCGCTACTGTAATACCGAAATTAGAAGAAGGTTGTCCGCGGCGGAAAAGGGAAACTGCCGTAACTGAGCTACGTAGGTGACGCTGCGATCTGGAACTCAATCACGTATTGTCTTTCCCATACTCGTAGATGCAACGTTAACGTCATCTTTGTCGCACCTATACGACTTCAATATCACCTTAAGGGTGAAATTAAAAAAAATGAATACAAAACTAATTTTGATGAACATTTTATAAAAAATATGCTTATTCAAGTCGTTGTTTTTATTATTGATTATTTATTTAATCAATATCATTTCATTATTAATATTAATTTAATATTAGTAAAATCAATTACTACACTACATTTTTTATACGTATATATTCAATAAAAATTATATGCTAAATAAATGAAATTGTTAATAACTGTTGAATAAAAAAAATTATTTATTACTAAACTATAAGGCATGAGTTTATAACATTTTAAATATTTTATAATATTCTATATAAATAAATTCTCCAATAAAATACATTATAATATAACGTATCAATTCCTATTTATTCAAACAGCAATATTATAAATACATATTTCGTTTTATGTTTCAAAACAAAGAGTAAATATAATTGCTACATATAAAATTTCATAATTATTATGTCATGATTTTGAATGTACATCAATAATAATATTATAGTGCGTTTAATGACTACTCGAGTAAGACCTGTGTGCACAAATGTAAATGAAAAACAAATAAATTAATCAAAATATATCATAAAACTGATATTCGAATTACAAGTGCAAGTATATATTACATTATTCAGTGGTCAGTTTTTCGATCAGGGGTTCAGCATAATTGATGTAGGCAAGCTTCGCTTCGTCCTCAGTAAGACCTTTTTTCGACTCCCAAGCTCTTCGCTTAGCTTTGACTTTTTCGTCTGCATCATCGGCATCTTCTTCTGCAAATTTAAATTTGTTCAATTCATTTTAATTTCCATTTCACATTTCATAATAATTGATTTCAAATTATTTCAAATGCTTTAAAAGTTGTTGGATTTGAAAGTCTATAAAATAAATAGGGATGAAAATGAACATTACCAATATTGATATCTCCAACTGTAGCTTGCTTATAAAGCGCGTAGAGTTCCAAAAGTTCCTCTTCAAGAAGTTGGTCCGAGCAGGCTTTGGCAGCTTCGGCAACGGATTCAAATTTCTGAAATAAATTATACAAACGTTAAGTTTTAGTAAAGATTTTCTTGAGATTTCAAACAATTGCGCGTCTTTCATTTACAAAAACATATCAAAAATGTAACTAAAAAAACTTGTCATCCGATATGAAAATGAGACCAAAATACAAATTGCATAATGGCAGTGAATATTTCAATGCAAAAATGGAAAAATAAGTCATTCAATAGAGGATCGATCTCAGTATCGAGTGGCACTATCCGATGACAAAACAATCTTTTTTAAGCAAGTGTGGATAACGCAATTGTTTTTCAAAGTTACATGAGATTGATGATGAGTGAAAAAAAATCATTCAGAGATTGGATTTTCACCTCGATAGACATGGCTGATGTGCACTAGTCGAAGCAACCGTCAAGACTATGAGTCGAGTCGAAGCTGCTCTAGAGCTTTATATAAATTTTTCGAACCCCACCCGATTTCAATGCCTGTAAGAGAGAATCGATCATTAATTCATGTAATTCGATGAGAAGATATTTTTAACAATTCATATGATACTCACAATATATAATTGTACTTCCTTTTACAGCAAAAAAGGGTTATCGCGTTTCGCAAAATATACATTTGGATCAAATTGAAACGTGGCTTGGATTCTACCGTACGAACGTGCATTTTTTATAGAGTGCGATTACCGACCTTAGAAAATACAAACTGAAGCATTATAACCAATATATAATTCAAAGGTCAGCTTGATTTTTCATTAAATACAAATTATCTTAAAAGGTGGTTTAAACATTCAAGTAAATAACTTAAAGAAAAATGACAAGTATGGATTATTTTGAAAATTATTTATTAACATGATGTTCATATTCTTACTTTACTCGTTACCAATACCTCAATCACCAAGATTCTATCAGACGGATTAACGAAACTTACATCGGTTGGATAATGAAAAGAAATAAAAACTTTTTCATTATCGTTTACACATTATAAACGCACACCCATACGAGTCTCAAACATCCGAGTCTATTGTCAATGAATTAATCATGCACACAGTTTTGACTTAGGACTTGCTCAGAAACAACTGCAGTCATTCGCATAACACTCGCAGCAGCTTAACTTTTGAAATCGTTTCAGTTTTTTTCCATGAGATTTTGATATAAAATTACTTTTACAATTTCGCACATTTTGAATACCACTTGCAAACTCCACAAACTCGTTTTGTTTTGTTTCTCTTATACTTTATTGACTTTGTAAAAGGTCTGTAAAATATGTATAAGTGTATATTACATAAAGGTAGAAAAAAAATTTTTTTTGCAAACGATGATTTGTGAAAAATTCAACGCTGGAAGAGACACGAAAAGATCAATTGATTATCGTCATTTTGAGAATTTATTATATATTAAAAAAAGGGGTTGTCAAACACTTGTTGGTACCTCAAAACAGAGATGGGGAAGAGTAAATAGAGGATAAATCACAGCAGTTCTGAAGTTGCGACTTTGATTCGCGACAAAAACGCGCGCTTGTTGCATCTGTACAAAGAAAGCTATATCGAAACAATTGCGAGTTGCAATTTGCGCGATATCTTAGTCCTGTTGGAAAGCCGATGCCAGGTCGGCTTCGTCGCCAAAGTGACACCGTGAGGCATCCATCTCTGTTCCAGTGTTGCCTTTAACTGAGTTTAAATCCTTTCAGAGTTCGTCACGAAGCAAGGTGTATCGATTTTTGCTCGGGGCTAACTTGATGAACGTCGACTCGGGCGGCGTCGTTGGAGTCTTCACTGGTTGGAGTTCAGGCTCCTGGTTTGGCTGCTCCGGGCCGTAGTGAAATTCGCGATGAAGTTTACCAGAGTAAAGATCTTGTAAGAAACGCTTCAACGATCCTTCAGGAATTTTCGATATGTCCTTGTCAGGAATACCAGGGAACAGGTACATGTGCTTAAAACTGTCAATCGCTATCAAGGGCAAATCCGCTGGCGATTTGCCGAGATGATGAAGAGGATGAGCAAATTTAACTCCATCAGCAGTCAAGAAGTTTACGTTTTCTGAAAAGAAAACACAAACAATTTTTAATTCTTTTTTCAGTTTCAATTTCAATCAGTTTTGGAATTTTTCACAGTTGTTAGAAACATACGTTTTTCATCGATGAGAGTATTTGTAACGAGATCTTTGAATTCCTTGACGCTTTTATGATCTTCCGGGGCATGGAACAGAATGAGAAATGGTAATCCGTCTTCAGTGAGTTCTTCGGCATTTTCAAAAGTGATTTCCCTGACAAGAGGAACGCACTTATCTTGAGCCCAGACATTCAATTCGTCAAAATTGTTGAGACTGCCTTGGTAAGTTTCATCTTCATCATTCGAGAGCGCTTTGTCCGAACGGAAAACGATGATTGGTTGACCTGGAGGATGCATCGCCTGGCTCGCTTCCCTGTTTGATATAATTGTACTATCAATAACCAAGTAAAAAATAATCAAGTCTCAAAAACCAAAGAAACTACAAAATATTTTTTATTTCAATAAGAAGCAAACACCAACAAATCCAACGAAATAAAACTTTGCTACCAAATTCGAAGCACTCGTTGATTCAAAGCTTGTACTTTTGTACTCACGCTATATTAAAATGTCGTCCTATCTCGCAGTTTTCACTCGAGCAGGAGCTTGTTAAAGTAAAATTGAAATATCATTTTCATCCTTTATGAGATGAGATATTTTTCTATGATAACTGTTGAATTATTCAAAGAAAATATTTACCCGAATCCAACGTGAAACTGGCAATCGTCTTTCAAGTTCGTTGCGACTCGCCGGAACATGTTGTATTCAGGCACATCTTTGCGGTCAAAATATCCGATGATCATGCGTTTTTTGTCATCCAGGTTCTGCAGTTCCTTCAGATCGTGGAATTCCCTTATGGTATCCTCGAACTGTTTTCGGATGAATTCAACAAATGCTTCAACAGAACGTTGACCTCTGTATTCTCGTTTCGTCGGCTGACCATTTCTGATGACTTTCAGAGTTGGGTATTTGGTGATGTGAAACCTGTGAGCCAAAGAACCTGAAATTTTTATTAAACAATTATTTTCTGTACTCCTTTTATTATTCGCAGTTGATTGATATTTTATAAAATAACATAAAATAACAAGATTTCTTTATTTTCATTTTACCTTCTTTGTCACAGTCCACTTTTCCCATAACAACCTGTCCAGGATCAGGAAAATGTTCCTTGACTTTGTCAGCCGCCTCGTCAAAAATAGGGGCTAACATATTACTAAATCGACACCATTCCGCATAAAAATTTATAAACACTAATTCGTTTGAAGCTGAAACAGAAAAATAAAAAATTAATAAAATCAACAAATAATAAAAACCAATAAAGCTTGTTATTAAAATATCATTTTTTAAATAAATTATATACAATGTTAAAAATAATTGATTAACATTGTTCTAAAAATATTTCATTAAATTAAATTATATAAATGTATTTTTTAAAACACATTTTAAAATAATTAAAAATGATTATGTGAACTTTAAATGAATACATTTTTTCAATAAGGAAAAGTCTCTAAAGAGATTAAAAAACGCTCGATATGAGAGGTCGGTGAAAGGGAAGATTCTTCCTGTGGTTTTTATCCCCTCCCCAACGGTCATTAACATCCATAGAGTAGTTAAAAGTCATTCTTTTCTAACTACGGAAAAAACTGTCCAAACTTTTGTTTCATAACAATAATCTGATTTAAATCACAAGATACAAGCATAATAACTATTCGGGTTTCCTTTGCATGATTATCGTCAAACAGAAATTACCGGTTATACATTATTTATCACTGATTGCTGATTAGAGAACACGTAACGTGTTAGATAATTTTTTGTTTTTAAAACATTTTCTCTTTTGCTTGAATAAAATTAAAAAAAATCTATTTTATTTCATGATATTTGATTCGTATTAACAAGTGTCAAAAGACAAAAAAAAAAGAAAAATGTCAGAGCACATCTGTCAAACTTCATTCACATTTGTTTGTCGTTTTTGTTTCTAATCAAACAGCTTCAGAGTCAATAAAAGAGTTGTAAAATCCAGAGATTACAGAACACACATCTTACCTAATGTCATAGCAATGTTATCTTGTGTGAGTGACACGGCACCGCCGTTCGCCGTGCTCCATTGTACAATAATCTGCAAACAAAAAATGTCAACAATCAGCGACACTGAATGACCAATAACAAAGGCCAATAACAACAATCAAAACAATCCAACAGTGCAATTGTTTCTGTTGCAAAATGCTCCGGGGGAAAAAAATTGTCGCTTTGAGGTTACACACGGTTAGAGGTTATGTTAATGAAAATCCTCGCCGGGTTTTGTTTGAGAGCAATGTCTGACAATGATTTTAGGATGGAAATCATGATGAAAAGCTGGAAAGGCTGCGGGATTGTTTGCACTACGTGTTGGCGTGCGCGGATGACAGCGACTCATCGGAGCCGCAAAGTTTATTTTTCGGGGGTGCGTCGTTTTGCAAATTTTACTCACCAGAATCCATGAGAGTACGGTATATTTTACATGCGTGACGCCAAAAAAGTGCAGCATTGCGTATATTTAAATTAAGTCGGGATAAAATGTTTAGCTGTACATTAGCATACTATGAACGAACGGTACGTCACACTTTCAAAGTCGCTGTCGTGTGAAAACAGTGACGTGTGGTTATCGATGGGAACCTGCTCCGTGACAAGCGCGGGAAATTCAACTTTTGAAAAAGGTAAACAAATGATAGCAGACAATAATAAAAGAAGTGAAACATCTTACAAAATAAGAACTTTTATTATTGTAACAATGCTAAGATCAAAAAAAAAGTGTTTGTGGTTTAAAGGTAAACAAATGATTTTAATCGTTTGTTTTTTTCTATTTATTTCTATATAATATATAGAAAAAGGCGAAAGTATCAATGTTTACCTTCAGATTAAATTTGAAAATATATACATTAAGATATGATAAATTTGACAGATGAAAATAAAATAATCAGAACTCAAAGAAATAATAAAAAATTTGTGATAAAAAAATGGAGATCCTGCTGAGGATGGAGTCAGGGAATAATAAACTGAAAGATGTGGGAAATTTAGGCGAAAATGTTTTGGAAAAGGGAGCAGAAATATTTTCAGACAGGGAGGAATCCTAAATAAGAGCAACACTTTGTTCTCCGGATCAATGACAGGATCCAATTAAGTCTACCCACAACAGGACCTCTGATTTGTGAGCAAGCCAAAATCATAAACAAGAAAATAAAAGGGAAATACAACTTTCGAGGTAAAAAAGTACATTTTGATTTTTTACAATTTATTTATTCATTTTTCTGAACAGATTATTTATTTTTGTTTTTTAGAGAATCAACATTGAATGAAAAAAAAAAAAGCAGTCTATTGAAAAATGAATGTTTCATCAACTCTTTGACAGCAAGGAAATAAAAGTGGAGGGTAATAATAGAATGTTCTCTGATGTTGACACTGGAATGCGAATAAAGAAAAATAAATAGACTGAACTTATGAAATTGATTTTGAAAAAGAACAACTTGAAGGATTTTCATGAGACCAAATCAAAACTCGATCATACAATTGAAGGTGATGTAGTCTCGGTCAAGGAAGCTCTGGGGTCCTTGAACAAAGTTTTCAGGTGGTTAGCAAGACAGTCAGAGTGCACTTACTATGATCTTAATTTAATGAAAAAAATGAGACGTTTGGTAAAACCAAAATCGACTGAAACGTTACGTGAGGTCAAGCACAGTGATGACAGATCGAGTTTAAATTGTTGGTTTCATGTTATTCATGCCAGCAAAATGTTTCGTTGAAAGGAAATCAATTCGGCATATGTTGTTGTTGTTGACAGCTGTACGATAATTGTATACTTTGTTTTCAACTGTAAAACCCTAGTTTGTCGAATCAACAAAAATATTCTCATTACTTATGAGAAACCTATCTATAGGCATGTACTGTACTTGGTGACCTTTACAACGTGCCGCGTCGTTTTTCCTTTGCGACGCGCATAGTCGCAGTTAATTCTCTACAGGCATTCGCTTTTACTGACACGTAAAGCTTTCATCGGCCAAGCCCCGATTCTTCAGTTTCAAATTTAATATCACTGTGGTCGTAGCCGAAGCATTTAACGTTGTTTTGCCGACGCCAAAACGTTGATTTACCATTAAAGTTAATTCTAACAAGGTGATAATGTACGCACTTTTAAACTCAAAACTGCAACTCAAGTTAAATAAAAAAAAAAAAAAAAAATTAGAACACACATTCATCTAACACAAAATCAATGACAAAATATACAACTCTACAATGTTAAATTCATTACCGTTTTATTTGACAAGAAAATGAAACTTTTAAAGATAGGCAGTACAAATTATTGTCTGATTAAAAAGAAATAGGTATTTAACAGGGTGCCACCTCTTTTTATTTCGGTCTCGATACTCTTGTTTGATCCCACATTAAAATTGATTTCACTCTGACTGACAAGCGAAATTAAATTCGTAATAGAGCACTTTAAGAGAAATTGTTTCTTGTAATTTATTAACTCGCACAAAGTCAACATCGCGTGTACGAACTAGAATCTCGTGTCGCGTTGGAATAAAATATGACAGGATAAAAAAAGCGTTTCGGTAAAAGCACTTTCAGTTGCATCAAAATTCACGCTCATGAATGTTCTCCACAATATTTCTCGTGTAAGAATAAAACGTTGGCATGAATTTTCAATTTTCTTTATTTTTTGTCCCAAGATGAATTTGACGGTTGAAATAAATTGCACAGTAAAGTTTCATCTGTCCAATTCAGCCGGTATAAATTACACTAACAATGAATTTTAACCGAAAATAGTTTTTCATCAAAAATGAATTCCGGTTAAAAATAAATGTTCCATCTCGGAGATAAATTTTGGGGCTTTTGATTGAAATTTAAACTGACGTTTAACACATTGAGGCCACCTCGTCAAGACAAGTGAAGTTATTGAAAATGTAAAGATACTTAAGTACGTGTGTTCATGATTTATTCAATTCTCAGCTGGCTGGATTTGCTCGCATCGATCCTGCAGACATGTCATTCAGTATGACAAGTGTTAATAATGGCGGGAGTGGTTCATTCCCCATAAACACTCGACCTGATGACATTATCCGAAACCGAATACTCAATGGTGAGTTGAACTAACATTAAAACTACAAATACTTGAACCAAAAAAAACTTTTCTTTCTAATTCAAACAACTAGTCTATAATCCTTTCTAGACAAAGGTTAAAACAAAGGATGAAAAAAGTTTTTGCATGCAAACAACAATATCATGTCATTTGAATCTATCTCCAATCTTTACATCAGTTTAAACATTTAATATAATCGATAATCTAAGTGTTTCGAGAACTATGAATCGGTTCATCAATAAACCATCAGTCATTGATCAAATTGAGACGAGCGAAAAAAAGTTGCACTCAAATTGTCAGTTTAGCTCGGCAGCCCAAACGTTGATCTTGTCTACTGAAAGTGCAACATTGGTGTTTGAATTAAAAACCACGTAACAAATTGTTAACAAACGAATTATTCTGTCGTGGGTGCAATTGGATTTTCCAATCAGAAGGGTTTGGTTGTGTTAAATTAAATGAAAGGACCAATAATCAGGATCGATTCACAAAATTTGTAGTGGCGGAGATATTCGTTCTTTGGGTTTTGCGCATGACACTCATGCAAGTAAGATGACGTCAAGGGTTCTCCATATGGACCGACCTGGAACGCCATTAGATCAACATTTAGTTGGTACGCGACACTTTGCGGCGAGAGCTGCTAGAAAGATCATTATAAGAACACTTTTAAAGTTGATCCGATAGTTTTGTCTTGTCTGGTTCAATACGTCGTTAAAAATCAAAACCATTTTGAAATGACCGTCGGTGAAACAAGCGGTATAGACACCTGTTTGGTTTCTGAACCACCTGTCAAACAATCGCCTGTTGATTTTTTTGAACCGCTCACATATTAAAAGTGTTTTTGGTTCGATTTGGCTTGGTAGTTGTGTTTTCAGCATTATAATTTGTTGCAACAGTGAAACAAGTTCGAAATCAACTTTCTTTTTAATAGTTTTCATTCATTCTTTCGCATGATATATGAACAAATAGTTTGATTATGAATACTAACTTTTAATTTCATTGAGTTTCATAACAATGTGCAAAACATTGTATGAAAATAAAAACATAAAAAAATATCATTCGATACATTTATTTCTGTCGTTATTTTATTTATACTTGCTTTAATACTATGAGATTTTTTTTAAGATTTCGAGTGTCACTTGAAAAAATGTTTTAAATATTTTTCAGTTGAAGAAAGCAAGCATGGAGATGCGTCAAAATGTGGAGCAATTTTGATTGCCATTTCCTGGGTTTTGGTGATCGTAACTATGCCGTTTTCCTTGATCATTTGTTTCAAGGTAAAAATAATATTAAAATGAAAACAAACATTTAGAAATAAAAAAATAATAAATAAATAAAAAAACTGCACTCCTTTTTTGTGTGAATAAATTCACAATATTTTTCTTATCATTCTTTCCGAACGAAAAATTTTGTTGTATCTTATATTTGGTGGTTGTGGCAAAAAAGTTTATCGTATGCCAGTTCATTGAATAAAGTAAAAGTTGGACTTATAGATTGTTAACCGCGATTAATCGATTTCAATAAAACTGCTGCTTTTCTAACGCTTTGATTTAACTTGTTCAATAACAACTTTTTGTAATATTTCTTTTTCTCAGGTCGTCCAGGAATATGAAAGGGCTGTTATTTTCCGACTTGGACGATTGTTATCTGGGGGAGCCAAAGGGCCAGGTATGATATAATAATAAAACAAATAATTGTTAAATTAAATTGTTGAAAAAAATATGAATTGATTAATTTATAAATCAAGAAAGATAACATTGGCAAGATTGATTTTTGTTATAAACGGTTTATTATTAATTCTTGCAAACTTGTTGATCAACAAAATTTCCCGAACTTCTAATTATATTTTTATCCCGGAAATTCAAAGGAAATTATCGATCAGAATTCAATAATATAACGAGAACAATGTAGTACGATTAAATCTGACATGAAAATATAAATAGCATTGTTTATTGAACAAACTACTTAAATTATTCAAATCTTTTATCTACTGAATCAAAATAGATCTTTTCTATGCGAGTTGATACATTATTTTACAGTTTTTACAGTGACCCAGTTTTTATATAACAAATATAACATTACGAAATCCGCCCGTTCATGAATTATTAATATAACAAACTTATGACAAAATTCACAAATTAAATGTCAAATTGATAACAAAATTATAAATTTAAATGTCAATTAATTTGTAAGTAATTCTGAAATTAATTACGTTCTGTTACTTCAACAATTTTCAGGCATTTTTTTTATTCTACCTTGCATCGATTCTTATGCACGTGTCGACCTTAGAACCAGAACTTATGATGTACCTCCGCAAGAGGTAAAACATATTTTTGCTCATCAAATATCTTTTTGAAACTTTTGAATTTCAATATAATGTCAATTTCATTGATCCTTTTTCAGGTTTTGACGAAAGATAGTGTCACAGTTTCAGTTGATGCTGTGGTCTATTACCGAGTGAACAATGCAACAATCTCAATTGCGAATGTTGAAAATGTTCATCATAGTACAAGATTACTTGCTCAAACCACATTGAGAAATACCATGGGGACCAGACCTCTCCATGAAATCTTAAGCGAACGTGCAACTCTTTCTGATTCAATGCAGGTAAAATATTGATACAGAGTGTCAGACTGATGAGAAAAAAATCCCGACGCTTTTCCGCATAAATGATGAAACTTGTTTAAGTAAAAAAAATTTTTTTAATGTAACTTTATCGACATTAAAATTTTTATAAAATGCATATACTTGCTCGGATTCAGATTTGTTTCAGACAGGAAATCAAGAGTCACAAGATTTTAAGTCTTTTTCATTTTCGAGTCACAAATCAAGAGTTTTTCTTTGGAAGTTTGAATTTATTCTTGGTGATTTCCGTTTGAGATTGAACGTTAAATTTAGTTTATTATTATCATTTATCGTGAAAATAACAATTTCCTGCTTTGCAAATCCGCTTGATATCTTGATTTTATGTGAATTTGAATATTTTTCAATTCACACACAAAAACTTGTGCAGATATAAAACAATTTTATGTATATTCGTTGTTTTTCACGTTTTTTTTTTATTACTCGATTTTCTTTTTTATTTATTTATTTATTTGATTTTTCCATATTTTTCTATTATTTAACACATATTTAAAATGAATAAAATAAATCACGTAATTTCTCCCTTAGCGGTTTTTCAAGCCCACTTGACGTCCTGATTTTACATGATTACGTATTGCCAATCATCAATCAACAAATATCAATTGCCTGCTGGAATAAAACAGTTCCGTACATTTGTCGCTTTACACATCCATTTGATTTTCTGGGTTTATACCTCACTTTTCAAACCAACTTGACATCCTGGCTTTATATGAATCTAAATAATTTTCATTTATCAACTTAAAATTTCTAGCAAAATTAAATAATTAAGCATACTTTCCACTTAAGAATTCTCTCAATTTTGAATTAATCCGGTTTTTGAAGATTACCTTGAACCTCTCTTATCCGCCATCAATATGTCACACTTGTTGGAAACTTCGGATCCATTGATCTGAACCGAAAATCCCGAATTGATAACTACTCGTTTTGAGCGGCATCTTAAACTACTTGATGTGATAAGCTATTATAACTCTTCGTTCAATATAATCTCGATCTCTAGAGTGCTCTCTAAGCCACAGACATTTTATTTGAAATACAGAACTCAATTATACTATATAAAATTCTTCGGTACAGTTAGACTAATTTAGATTTTTAATTTTAGGTTTAGACTAATTTCTAAAAGATTATTCAAATTTGCAGATAAAAAAAATATCGCATACGCTTTACTTTCGAACTAAATCTATGATTTATAGTTTAAAATCATGGAACATTTTATATTAAATTGTCCCCATTTATGTGCACTTCAGACAGAATCACTTATATCCGATTCTGATCACTAAACTTATCTCTGATTTTTATGTTTTATAATTAGTTCTTTTGGCGACCTAAGACATATAAAAACTTTAATTCGCTTCATTATCAATAACCTTTAACTATATGTATTTAGCTTAAACGATTGAAAGTTCATGGTTATCATATATATATAATTTATAACTACTAACCTACTCCATTCACAAGAAATGTAAAAATGTTTATTTTTATATATTCACGTATAAATTTTACTACTAAATGTATTGTTTTTCAATGTATAGTTTTCGTTATAACATTTCTTAACAGTTTAACGTTTTTGCATTAAATTATATACTTTTCCCCTCTGTTGAGAGAAATCTTATACAAATAATAAATCAATAGAGAATTTCTCTCTTTTCAAGCCTACTTGACATCCTGACTTTATATAGAATGGAAGTATTTTTCAATCATCAACAAATAGGAATAAAAAAATTACGTACATTTTCCGTGCTATAAACATATATTTTCCTCCTCTAATACATCATTTATTGATGAAAGTATTTTTAAATGTATTGAAAATATTATTGCTTGAACTTTGTTAATGAAAATTGAATTTTTAATATGCAAGATTTCATTGGACGAGGCAACCGACACTTGGGGCATAAAAGTCGAACGGGTAGAGATGTATGTATAATGTCACATCGGCTGTACAATTAATTAACTTGATAGCAAAAGTCTTGTCATTAAAATATAAGCAATACCACTTGGATGATTAAGTTTTGCCTTGAAACACGTTCCGGTTGTTTAATTAGTTGAAAAATTGGTATTATTAAATTTTAAATTTCATCGATCTTTGAGTTGCTTATCGTTGGAAATACTTTGAACATTTAATACTATTTTTGCAGTAAGGATGTTCGCTTGCCTGTACAATTGCAAAGAGCTATGGCAGCCGAGGCCGAAGCTGCTAGAGAAGCTCGAGCTAAGGCAAGTTTATAAGCAGCTTATAATTTTTTGTTTGAATTTTTCTTCCTGAGGATATCGTTAAAATTGAATTTCATTTTCAGGTGATCGCCGCGGAAGGTGAACAGAAGGCCAGCAAGGCTTTGAGAGACGCTTCTGAGATCATAGGAGATTCTCCTGCTGCTTTGCAACTGCGTTATCTGCAGGTTAAAAATTATTTGCTAAAATTAAATGTTTAAAAATATAAGTAAGTTACGAAATTAAACCTGACATTTTAACTCTTTTAGACTCTCAATACGATCTCAACGGAGAAAAATTCTACGATCATCTTCCCACTGCCGATAGACTTGCTGAGTTATTTCATGAAGGCAAGAGAAGGGAAAGAATAAACAGTCAAACTTGGTTGAATCAATGTTGGTTCAACTGGTCAATTGAAGAAGAAAACAAGTAGATGCTGCATATGTTAAATCAATGTCCTAAAATGTGAAATGAGTTTCAAAGACTGTCGTTTATTCGATACTTAGAAGAGGTATTATTTTAATTGTCCTTTAAATCAAGAACAATGGTTAATCTTGAAGTACCTAAAGACAATGCAAGTAAAAGAATTATTATAAGATATTAATATTGTATTAGACGTCCCTGTGCTTTGTGTCAAATGGATGTCAGCCAGAAAAGAACTAAAAAATATCGTCATTGTGATAATTTCACATTATCGGCCTTTCAAAATAACAGCGCCAAGGATAAATCAATTGGAAGTTATTAAGAACAATTTTAATGTGTGAATTACAAATTTATACATTTGTAATACACTTTGCTCTTGGTAAAAGTTTCAAACTGAAATCGACAAAGTATACAAACAATGATTTCGAGTATGTAAATATTCTCAATCTTTTTTAATTCGAGAATTTTGTAAGGTATCATCGCACGTTTTGAAGATATTTTATATTTTTCTATTACAATATGCAACACTTAAATATTGTTATAGTTTAATTCATTTGTTATATAGTTTTTTAGAAGAATCTATTTTATAACGGTCAGCACCACTTTTTTCTAAACAAAATGTTCAGCAAATTTTTACCAGGAATTGGAATTTGCAAAAATTATAACTTTCAAACTGCTGTGTAATGAATGTCAAAATAAATGCTGAAAGAAAAATGTTAAAAATTGGAGGTTAGAAATAACAATTAAATAACAGTAAATCATAATTATAAGCAACCACTTATATATTTTTATTATCGAACTTAAATTCTGTAGTCATGGTTGTAATGATTTTTGGTTTGACATTGTATTTTTATGTTCATTGTACCATTTACGTCATCAAACATATGAAGTGTAAATAAAAAATTGAAACCGTGAATACTTACTTGTTACTGGTGATCGAATGAATCTAATACATAGTGCTTCGGTACAAAAGCTATCAATCTTTGCACATAATTTTAATTATTAATTTACAGTCTCTAACCAAATTTGCTTTAATTGTCCCTAGTTTCTGGTTCTTCGTCATAAGCAGCCATGATGCGCTCCATGATTTCCCACAATTTTTCTCTCGTCAAGTCTTTGGAAAATACCTAGTGCAAACAAATTTTATTTGTAATAACATTGCGGTATTCTCATTTCACCAAAATCGATATTTAAAAATACTTACATTGAACCAGGGCAACTGGTCGCACTCGTCCATCAAAGGAACCACAACACCATAAATTTGTAATGCTAAATTAATACACGCGATTGCTATTAAGTTTGAAGGATAATCCAAAACCGCTGGTGAATGATGAAAATCTTGCAAAAGTGCTAAACTCGTACGAGCAACTGGATACTTATTCCATTCTTCCTCTCCAAACCAAGCTTGCAAAGATCTCAGGTAATGTAAGATGTACTGTAAAGAGAAATTAGACATGACTTTTTGTAAAATTGATATAGTGTTAAAAAATTAATAAAAAGTAATTTTAATTAATATTACTTTGTGAGGATGAACGGGGGTGACTTGAAATTTGAGCATTCGCATGATCAAAAGTTCTGCTTGAACAATGGCATCCCTCATGCTCCAATACTGATCGCCTAATTCTAACGGTTGTGAGTCTCTGTGTAGAGTATTGTGCGAAACGTTCATCACGTCTCTGATTTTTAAATTGTCATCCTGCACTTTTCCTGCTAGGTAAAGACACGTCGCTGCTATCAACTGTAAATCAAATCAATCCATTTAATTATCAATGAAAATGTAGAACATTTTATTGTTGTCAACTTGCAACAATCAAGTTTCACGTTTTCATCATACTGAATTTGAATTGTAAATAACTCACATAACAATCATATCCTTGTTTGTTAGTTTCTTTGAAAAATCTGTGATACAACGTTGCAGCCGTTGCTATTGTCAGAGGATGTGCATCCAATTTTAAACCTGAAAAAGACAGTTGAAAAAAACAGTTGATAAAAATAAAATACCACTGAGCAATTTTTGTTTCTGTTTATTTGTAGATCAAGTACTTACCACACTCGAAGATGAACCTTGCAACTGTGAAAGTGTCGTTTGACTTTGTGTAATTGATTGTAATACCTTTCTGTAACGTTAATCTTTTCTCCCGCTGCATCGCGAGAACATCAATGACATCCTTCATCTTAGAGCTGTAACAAAACACGATTTAATTATTTTTATTTTAAAAATAAGTTTGTTTTTTATACACGAAAAATGCATGCACGAATCAGCGATTTAATTATTTGTGCAACTCTGAACAATGAATTGTCTGAAATGCATTTGATGAAGGGGAAAAATGTGACAGCACACAGTCAAAATCATAGTGATAGAAGAAGTCTAAAACCTATATTACCCTTTAAAATATTTTGACATACCACTACTTTTTTATCTGAAACATATAAAATAATCGCAGATGATAAAGATGAAGTTACTGTTTATGATGATAAATAAAACCTAATCAAAATAATGTTGTATCGTTGACTGGGGGTCTAACCTACAAATGTGTTAGTGTTAGATTCATGTTGATTGTTAGTCGTGAAGAAAATGTTTATACCTAAGCAACTCCTCAGAGTTTGGCTCTAATGGGTTCATTTTGAAAAAAAGGTGCTACTCTAAATAAAAACTAACCAAAAGTATGTTTTGTTGTAACTTTACCACCGTATACAGACGGGAACCGCTAATTTCAATTTATTGGATTTCTATATTGTCAAACAATATTATAACCCAACTATCTTCAATTATTGAGCTATCATGTTGACCAACAAAACAGCACAAAAAACTAGAGCTCCCCAAATGTCACCAGAATTGACCAGAATCGATTCTAACCTCAAAATTTCAAAGATCACATGGATCATATCATTTTGCATAAACCATAAACATAACCTTCCCAGTCCTGGCGTACGAGGAAAATCTACATCAGTTCCTCATAGCCATTAAAAGAAAAGAAGAAGAAGTAAACATAACCTTGATTAGGAAAATAATAATTTAGAAAAATACGAAGAAGTTAATTTTTTTGACAAAATGGCGATGCAAATGGGACCCGGTGTACCGAGCGAAGTTAACTCTGAACAAATCAAATCAGTAAGTGAATCGTACAATTTTATCTGTCCTATTTTCAACTAGTCCGCACTATCCTTCGAGTTTAATTCTCTGCAATCCTTCCTTTTTTGTGTCTGAAATTGCGAAATTCTTAAATTATATTATGTTAATAAAACCAAGGTTTAAAGGTCACTAATTGTTTACTTTTATTTTGCAGTTCAAAGATTTTTTGATGTCATATAATAAGCTTTCTGAGATTTGCTTCACCGACTGTATAAATGACTTTACGACGAGGAACATCAAAGACAAGGAGGAAAAATGTGCGCTAAATTGCATGGAGAAGTACCTGAAAATGAATCAAAGAGTAGCCCAACGATTCCAGGAGTTCCAGTTGCTGATCCAAGAAAACGCGATTGCAGCGGCAAAAAAAGAGGGACAGATGACTTAAAATCGAATTATCACTCGTTAATGTTAAGCTAGTTGTAAAGTTGTATGAAAATGTTATTAAAAATAGTCATCTCCGCGAAATTGTTTCATCTAAATTTTCCCACCAAATATTTGAAAACTGACACGATCCTTCAGGTGGCGCTGTGGCCGTCGAGGCTAATCAGCTGACGCTCCGTCTGTTTTCTCTCGCGGCTCAAAAAAATCATATGTGTACAGTTTTGATGGTCCGAATGTCACTCTGGACGGTCGACTGACGTGATTTGCTAAGGCGGAATTGGATCAGCTGACGATCTTTGATGGAACGCAATCCGGACGCTGCGCATCACCCTGACACGGTTTGTCGTCTTTGTTTCGAACCTGGGCAATTACGCAGTTACATTCGCTACCAAAACAATATCGCAATGTTTATTATTCATGACGTGGATAACACCTTAATTATCAGCAATTGACGGCGATTTTTTCCTCTCCTTTCATTGCTTTCTATCATCCAATTCACTTTGATTGTTACAATTGTATTGTTGTTGTTGACAAGAATCCAATTTAATTCTCAGAAATAAAAAGCTTCATTTTGTGTTTAAGACCTTAATTAACTTTGATTGCAAGAAAAACCAGTTTGTGTTTGTTTCTTTCTTTTGTTGATAACTTTAACAGATTGTTTATTGTTATTTGTTATGTAGTTACATAACTTAATTCCATTTAGAACGCAATACACTAATGCAGATTAGAAAAAAAAGTAAACCCTGAATATGGTAATGAAAGAATTGCTTCAATGCACTGCATTGATTATGCTAATTGGAATGACTCAAATGATTATCACGCGAACAATAAATAATCTGAGAATTGTTTACTTAAAATTCTGATCATTTTATTTATTTGTTTGGTAATGAAAAATTATTGTTTTTAGGCTTGCCCTTCGTTTAAATCATGAGCAAGTCACTGATAGAGAACCAACGAGGATGGAAGAATCAAAAAATCTCACCCACAAGTCCCGCCATAATGGAGAGTCTGGACAGCATGACTATCATCCAGGAAGATGACAGCAGTCTCACCGACCTTCATGATTCTCAGCCGAAAAGTTTCCTGCTGGTGGATGGCAAGGAATACTTGAAGGTCTCAAGTGCGGATAGTTTGTCGAGAAGCTAAGATGTAACAAGAAGAATCAAAAGGTCAAGGTGGTCTCAATTTTTGGCAATACCGGAGATGGCAAGAGTCACACTCTGAACCAGACTTTCTTCAAGGGTCAACAGGTGTTTTGTACTTCCAGCGAACAAAATTCATGCACTCTGGGAGTTTGGACTGCTTTTGATCCTTGCTTGAATGTTATTTGTTTGGATACTGAGGGACTTTTAGGTAAACCAAAAAGAAAAAAAACAGAACAATGTTTAGTTTATGACAAAGTATATTATCATATTTAATCTCATAAATCATATATAATCAGGAGGATTAAGTTGTGGAATATTTTTTCAGGTGTGACTACTCATGAAAATGAAAGAACGAGACTGCTTTTGAAAGTTTTGGCTGTGTCAGACATAGTGGTTTATCGAACTAGATCTGAGCGACTGCATAGAGATTTGTTTACCTTCTTGGGAAGTGCGTCTCGAGCGTACAGTCACCACTTTCAAGCTGCATTGCAAGCAGTTGGTCAGAGAGTCGATGGTCTCACCTCGCCAAGCGCTTTAGGTCCTGGCGTGATCATCTTCCATGAAACTCGACACACAAGACCGCTTACAAACAGTAAAGAATATTTTACAAACTGATCAAGATTATTTTTAATGAAGCGTTATTTGAAATGTTCGTTGTGATTTTGCAGACGGCGTGGAGAGTCCGGAAGATATATTGAGAACACGATTTGCTCAGATGCGTTTGGAGATCGACGCATTCAGTTCCATCAAATACATCGGAGTGCAGACCCAAAATCCGCCGACAAATTACAGTCCATTCGTCGAAGCAATAAAAAATGAACTGGACAATACAACTGTTCGTTCAGCGCGCAAGCCACATTTGGTTTACAACACTCTGAAAACTCTCAACGACAAGTTCAGCGGAGAAATTGAAAATGTTTCAAACATCTTGTTCCCGGATCAGTACTTCACTTGTCCTGTCAAGTGTTTGAGTTGTTTCTGTCGATGTCAGAACAGTATGGGACATTTACTTGAAGGGAAACCTCACTGCAGCAATAGCAGGTTTGAAATAAAAAATTATGTTCTTATCTGATGGAAGTTGAAAATATTAATAAAGATTAAGACGTGGTTAAATTTTCATAGATGCCGGTATCAGTACCAGTTTGAAAATTTGATATACATCTGTAAGAAATGTCACAGTAATGGTAACGAGGTCATCGTGACTAGTCGCACGCAAACGCAAAACGCCAACTCTTGGTATGGACTTGCACAGTACGCTTGGTCAGGTTACGTCATTGAATGTCCCCACTGTGGCGAGATTTATAGAAGTCGTCAATATTGGTATGGCAATAAAAGTCCTGAAGATGATGCTGTGAGGACTGAAATAACTCATGTCTGGAATATGGTAAATTAAAATCAAATAGACGATTGAATCAAATCAGATATGCAAAACCAAGAAATTTGTTACTAATACTTTTTTTCGTTTTTATTAGAAAAATGTCACTCTCTCCTGCCAGAACACTGCTCAGAAGGTCATAGACAACGTCTCATACTTGACCGAAACGGTGACCAATGTGTCCCTGCAGCCGACCAAGGCCATCACCGCCTGGGTAACAGACCAAGTGGCACCGACATACTGGCGTCCTAACAATGAAATTAAGCAATGTCACAAATGCCACACTCCCTTTGACGTGTCTGACACCAAACATCATTGTCGCTCCTGCGGCGAGGGCTTCTGCACACAGTGCTCATCACGTAAAAAGTGTGTGCCAGCAAGAAACTGGTTCACTCCTGTCCGAGTTTGCGACGACTGCTTCAACAAAGACTCAAACAGCAATTTGAACTACGATTCAGATGATACCAATGCGCGAAAAGTAACCGAACAAGTCGTTTCTACTCTAAGCGCTGTCGGATCCGTCTTGAATTATTCAAAATGTACGTTCGTTTTTATTTCATTTCAATTTTAAATTACATTCAAATTAATTCAATACAATTTAATTAAATGTAAATTAAAAGTGTTTTTTGTTTATTTGATTATTGAACTGCAATTTTTATGTCTTTTAGCATTCATCAAAGATTCAGTTAGACCGTCGTATTGGACACCGGATGCTGATGCGACTAACTGCTGCGTCTGCGAGGTTGAGTTTACGGAACTTGTGGCTCTGCACCATTGTCGTGACTGCGGTCGTGGAGTTTGCCACGAGTGCTCGCAACAACGCAAGCCTGTCCCAAGAAGAGGTTGGGACAAACCCGTGAGAGTTTGCGACTCTTGTGTGAAAATAGATTGAGGACTTTTTTAATCACCAAAAAGGAAGTTATTCTTGATAAAAATTTTATCGCGAATTCGTTTAAATTCAGCATTGTGATTGGTAGACCGTTTTTTGATCCAACCTTTTTTAAGTATTAAAAATCTAGTATAGATTTTGTTTAGTGCCAAAAAATTGGAAAAAGTTTGAGAGAATCAGCACGCTGGTTCATTTTTTTTTCATTCGAGACTGTAAGAGCCTAAAATTGATGGCAAACATTTTTAGACTCATTGTTTTTATTTAGTTTGCGATAAACCCGGTTCGATTGTTTTATAAAGTTGCAGATGTAAATTGTTGTTTTATTTGATGTTAAAAATTTATATTCAGTGATACATTTTTGCAATGTGTTCAGATGTTAAGCCTTAGAAATAATATTGTGTTCATTGATTGATTTACGAATTCCAAATTGCCGTGATTTGTAATGTTTTTTCATCCACATATCCATAGTTTTCTATCTAATTCATGTGATGTTGAACATGTGATAACGTTGACAGGATCGTTTTCGTACCTACACATACAGGACCAATTTGAAAATGATCAGAAGTTTGTTGATGCAAAGAGAGACGAAATTGTACCTCTGTTTTCTTATTTATATTCATTATAATAATATATAAAAGCAAATGAAGTAAATTCTACACGTATTTATATAGATGTATGTATGATATTTTGTAAATAATGATTTTAATAGAATCTGACTTAGTGTAACGAAACTTATTATGCAATCGTGTGCTACGCATTTGAAAAATGATTTTTCTGAGTGACACATTCCACGAAAGATCTATGACAAAAAAAAACAAATACAAGAAATCTGATGCAACAATGGAATTATTTTTTGTAACAAGTGAGATAATAAAGCAATTCAAAATTCTCAATCTTTTATTCGAGCTTTTTTTGCAAGTATAACCAGTTTACCAACTCGAATTGATTAACAATTTTTTCATATTCCTTTTTCCTAATTTGAAATTTGCCGCCTTTTTTTGACAGTGCGCGGCACCGCGCCACCTACACTTGAATGAGCACGACATTTATCGTGATCGTGTCGCGGATGCTAAAGTAATCGCAAGTAATCGATAAAAAGAAAGGCGAGCGATCAGGAGAGAGTCGTCGACGGTTAAACATGGATTTCAACATGAAAAAGCTAGTGAAGGACGCTGGAGCGGCTCTAAGCCGAGTTGTCCAGGTAGGCCGTCGCCATGACTCAGACGATTGACATGTTTGAACGATGACAGCACTGACGTTGACGTTAGCTCGTGAAAATCCGTTGACAGCGTTCCGCGACCTTTCACGTCGCCGCGCCTTTTAACCTTCAATTTTGAAGCGCAGTTGCGGTTCTTGCCAAATTGTGTCTTTTCGTTCAAGCTGCAAAATCAATGCGGACCCGACTTTCACGACCAACATTTTTCGCCAATCAGAAAAATGTTTTGGTCGCTCGTTTCTTTTTCTTTTGTTGATGAATTGTTGATTACATTCTTGCGATTATGACGTCACCCGAATGTTTATATTTTTCAGCTGACGGAAGAAACTTTAGGCAAGTCGGAGAAAACAGAACTCGATGCTCATTTTGAACACCTGGCCGAACGGGCCAAGGCAACGAAAACCTGGACCGAAAAAATGCTCACTGATATGGAGGCTGTGCTGACACCAAATCCAGGTTAATATCATAGTCTTTAAATTCTGACTATGCAAATATAATTAGCAATGTATAATGTTTTTTTTTCTATTAAAAACAGAAGAGAACTTAAAATGTCATCAGTTTTATTAGTGAAATCAATAACTTGGGTATTAAATTTTTTTTCAGAGTTAAGTTTATATCGATTAAGCAATTTGAAAGTCGTTATTTGCTTTGCGCATAAACAATTTACCAATATTATTCTAGGCTTGTTTGCACAAGTTTATTGACAAAATGAAATATTGCACGCGTTTAATTTTATCATATGAAAACGTGGTTGCAAAAAGATATTGCCGCGGGGAAGCCTCGCAAGCTAGACTTTCTGCATGTAAATCAATCTCACAAAATTAGCCAATAAACGATGATAAAATATTGAACAAATTTGTTTTATTAAAGTTCTCAATTATTGGAAATGTTGTTTAATTATGAAAAATGAATAACAATTATTTGATTTAACATCCGCAGGCAATAGAATTGAAGACTTCTTCTTCGAAAAGATCGATAAGAAGAAACCAAATCGATTGAGTAATTTGGAATACGTCGGACACGATATGGTTGAAGCAGGAAACGAGTTCGGTCCAGGAATACCTTATGGTTAGTATTGAAACTCGTTTAAATTTAAAGGTCCTGGATAATTGAAAACTCTTTCATTGTTCACGTTGCACTTGGTTTGATTTTAGGAAACGCTTTAATAAAGGTTGGCCACTGCCAGCAAAAGTTGGGTCAAATCGAGAGAGATTTCATCGGAACAGCTGCTAATTGTTACATCCAGCCATTGAGGAAGTTCTTGGAAGGGGAGATGAAAACCATCAGTAAAGAAATGGGCATTCTAGAAACAAAAAGGTACAAGAACAATGACTAACAGGAACAATGTGTTTGAACATCGTTGATGCATTATTAAAATTAATTGAATTTCAGATTGGATTTGGATGCTTGCAAAAATCGTGTGAGGAAAGCTCGAAGTATGCTGGGACAACAGAGTGTAAGTTTCAGTAATGTTTCAATTATTTAAAAGCTACAATCATTGTGGCTCAGTTTTAAAGAGAAACGCAAATTCAAAATACAATCGATAAAAAGATCTATTGCTACTCTTAATGCTGCGATAGGAAAGCGGCGTTTCTCCTGAAGTGCTGCTTGATCAGGTATTACAAAACATGTCAGCAAGTGGATTATTTTGGGAGAAGTAGTGGTTTGATTTTGAATTGAACATTTTTTGAGCAGGACAATAGTGAACAATAGAATCATTTAATTTGTTTTAACGAGTGTGGAGTGGATTTTAAATGCAAAAATAAAACGTGAACTTTTTTTTAAACTCAGGCAGAGAGGGACTTGAGGGTTGCGCAATCGGACTTTGACCGTCAAGCTGAGATCACGAAATTGCTTTTGGAAGGCGTGCAGAGTTCACAGGCGAGTCATCTGCGATGCCTGCACGAGTTCGTTGAAGCGCAAACTCGCCACTACGCTCAGTGCCATGCCACAATGCAGGAACTACAACGAGAACTCGCCGGGTAAGCTATGATCACCTCTCTATTCTCTGTCTCACTTGGACCACATTCTTTTCGAACATTCGATCACTATAAATCTCTTGACAAATCTTTTATCAGCTGTTTGCGCAATCCTTTTCGTAAATCAGAGCGATATTTTTTGTATACAGCTATCCTGAACTTTGGTGATCCGAGTGAGTAATGTTTAAAGATCGCTGGACGAAAAGTAAAGAATTAGGAAGTTGGCTTAGAACCATTACTCATTCGCGATTTGCTCATTTCGCCCGTAGTTGGAATACATTTTCATTTCTTCATTGATGTTACTGGTATACTGCATCAACTTTTTTTTTTTCCCATCTATCTGCTTGTTAAATGTGCTTCTAAAAAGCTTGAGATAAAGTGTTCTTACTCTACTTACTCTGGATAAAAAAGAATATAGTAATGGCAATTAAATTGTTCTGCATGCTTCATTTGTCAAGCACCAACATATTCAGAAGCACCGACAATGTCAAACTTTTTTGTTTCCTCACAACTCGACAAATTCCTAATTGAAACTTTTTTTCGTTTCTGTCTATGTGCCGGAACGAATTGGCGTGTTAATTTCTGGCTTCGCTTGTTCTTGGACCGCAGCTCGCGTCAACCGAGTCCTCTGCTGCGAGTCAACAGCGAGGATGTCGTCGAGCTAAGCCCCTCACCCTCTCTTTCCCAAAACTCGCCTAGTGCTCAACAGCCTCTCACCGGGTCTGCCTATGTCACTGCTACCTTTGATACTGAAATATCCAAAGTCTAAATCTTCTTCTGTCTTCTCAGCTCTCGCACCCTGTTAACTCCTTAGCCTGCGAGGAACAGGATAAACTGTCTCGAATTTCCGATTAATTTCGACAATAGACTCGATTTAAATTGTAAAATCATAGTTGTAAATTCGAAAACAAAAGAAAAAAAACAAGAAATTGTAAACAAAAAAGAAGTTTGAAGTAGGACTTCAAGGAGCTTCAGATATTATTTCAATGTTCCTGTTGTACATAGAGTTTTAATTAGTGCTTTTGTGGGTACGAAAAAGAAACCCCTTTCTTGTTTCATGTACGTACTTTTGATTCGTCAATAAAAACCTAAACGTCGTTATCACCAAGTAGAATACAAATCTTTACTAAAAATCACTGTCTCTACTAAATTTTTTATTACTTCTTTCACCATTTTAATTTGAAATAAATGTTTAATGTCCTTTGAATATTGAGGTATTCGAATAAAATGCATGTTTGGTGTTTTTGGGTAGACGATTACATTTCTTTATTTTTCTGTCTATTGATCTCTATTTGAACTGGCTTGGCTATTTTATGTCCTGCAATTTTCATTTTTACACAACTTCAATAGACCAAATAAATAACACTGGCGTAAGAAAATTAAATGAAACGATAGTGTTATATATTTTTAATCAATAGATAGTAATGAAATGAATCATCAAAAACTAAGAATTATCTTAACGCCAGTCTGCCAGGTAGTTCCTACCAGAGCCAGGCGAACTCGTCTCTATCGCCAACGGAAAACGGCCAGGATCAAACAAACAACGAAGGCAGAGTGGTTGAAGAGGAAGAGGTAACAAAATTTGTCATTTAAATGAAGCTCCAGCATGCAAACTTAAAGCATGGTATGAAAATCGACGGACCATTGTATTTGCGAGAGAAATCACACATTATGATTTTGTAATTCGTTTTTTTTACGTTCACCAGAGTGACCGTACATCAAATTTAGTTACAATCCTATAATGTTATATTAATTTTATTCAGGATCACAAGAATCGGGGGACTTTTAATCTAATTTTTTTTTCAATCTAATGTTTAATCATTAATATGATTTTTCGTGAAATTTTTACTCGTCCCCTCTCTTTATTTATTGTCTCTGCAATGCACCATTTGTATCGAATGTAGGCTTACGAACTAAATTTTTTGAACAAGCTATCTTACAGCACGTTTTTAATCGATGTAGACTGACGACTCAAGATACTCTCGAATCATCGTTTTTTCAATTGTTTTTTTGTCAATCTCGATGTGCGTTTTTATAGATAAAAAATTTATTTATTCAATGTTGAAACTTATTGAAATTGTAAGACTTTACTTACAATCGTTGATGTTAATATTTAAACAGTTGAAATTGATTTACACACATGACAATAACATGCCTTTCCCCTCACAGTAAAAAAGTTAAAGAAATGCATGATAAATCGAAAACTTCAATGAATTCCTACTCAAACTTTTGAGAAGAATGAATTGTCTGTATAGATTTTTTTCTTAGCTTTTAAAACTCGTAGCGTAGTAGTCTATGTGTACGACTAAGCTGTACTTTTAATTCTGCATCTGTGAATACAATTATACATATGTAAATACCGATATATTATTAAATCAATAATAAAACACTCGAATCGATAGAAAACATTTGTTTGATAGACGTTTTTTATTCATCCCTGCGTCGTTCCTTTTAGTATTTGTATATGATTCGAAATATGAGATAGAAAAAAGAAGTAAATGAAGACAAAAAAAAAGGAAAAAAGTAATTGAACTTGTTGGATTTCAGGGACATTGGCTAGGAGAGCCTTATCAGTCCACTTGGAATTAGGAGATGTAGAAGAGATTTGGTGAGTGTATCGAAAAACACCAAATCTTCACGACATTCCAAATGCTTCTTCATCCAATAGAACATTTATTGACTTGATCTCCCCTTGAACTTTGCTAAGGACCGTTCTCATACGCTTACACGTGGTTTTTCCACACGAACACCTATTTTCAGACAAAACCAAAGGATAATAATTACATGGAACAAGAATGACGTACCGTGCATGTTAACAGAAAACAAATCTAGTTGAGTGAATATTATATAAAACAAAAGATCGCCGTTCTGAAGGAACACAAAATTTTGTAAGCTCGTTTTCTCCAGAACTTTGATCGAGATGCTAGTCTATTTTGCAAATTATCTGCAATCCCCTCGAGCCAATTAAATAGCTTGTGATTCTATATTTTGTCAATTCAACTCAGGTACAAATGAGACTCCCTCGAACATTGTTTGCAGTACGGAGTTGTGCGTTACGTTTGTGTATAATAATATTTATAAAACGGCTGATAGAGCTTACAGATTTTATCATTCCGTTGTAATTGAGATTGTGAACTTGACAAAAACCTTGCGATGTATATTAAAACAATGTATAATAAACGATGTTAAGAAGATTATTCAGATATATTTTTTTATCAAAATTTTAGCGAACGACTTTTTGCTTTGTTTCAAATTATAATTTCTTGATGAATTTACTTTTTTAGTATAACTGCTTTATATCCTCCCAGTTGACCCAAGTGTTGTTCCAATAAGACGGATTTGATTTGGGATCTCTATCGACGTTGCTAGCCGGGACAAAAATTTCACATGCATACATTGATAATCGGCTTCTTAAAGTTTGCAGTATCTGCGGCTCTCTTAAAGAAAGATCTACCATCTCACAAGGATCATTTCTGATGTTGTAAAGACAAGCTCTCTCAGCAGGATTGCAGAAAACCTATAAAACACAAGAACAAGAAAACCAATCATAAAATATATTAAGATTTGAAAAGACTTAAATTTTCAATACTTGAACTATTGAAACTAACTCTATCCTTGACAGGAATATTACAGCTAATTTCAGCCTTCTGTCTCAGTTGTAAAATTGTTGTCTCATCCAAAACGTTGATTTGAAAAGAGAAGGGAGCTTTCGTTTGGTTCGTTGGGATAGGTCTTCGGCTGTTAAGATTGTTTATTTGTCGTCGAGTTATATAACTCGTAAAGACTTTCCCGGCTCTACTCGTCAGGACTTGGTTCGTGTCATAGTGAATTTTCTCGGTTCTCCCAGAGTCGCCATACCAGGAGATGTCTCTGTTTTCTGATACTTCCCCCTTAATGTACTTATAGTCTCCCACACGTATGCTAGCATATTTCCCAATGTCATCTATATTTATGAGCATTTCCGTTCGAGGACTTGGTTTATCATCAATCAACGTTGGCCACATATTGATTCCATCTAATTTGTATAAACCTGATGGGTTTAATCCTGAACAGAAGATGATTTTCCATTAAAATAACGTTAAAGGATAACTTTTTACATTTTCTTACCAGCAGCGGACATAAATGTAGGCAACCAGTCGACAATTGACATGAATGCGTTGGAAACTCTTTGAGGATTTTTTATCAAAGGGCTCCAAATAGCAGCGACTCCTCTCGTAGCACCATCAAAGACTCCAGCTTTCATCTGTAATTAAAGATTGGAAGTTTTATTTTTCAGATAAAAGAAATTGAGATTAAATAAATTAATTGCAAAATATAAATCAACTTACTCCTCTCAAAGGATAATTGCTTCCCCTATTGTAGTGGATGCCGTGTGTAGGAGCTCCATTGTCAGACATGAAAAGAATTATGCTATTCTCCAACATGTTTCTCTTTTTTAATGCTTCCACCACTTCTCCCACTGACTGGTCTAGTTTTGAGACCATAGCTAATAAAAAGGTAACACGTTATGAAATACTAATGAAAAATTGGTTTACAGAAAATGAGATTCTACAAAGATTTATAGACCGGCGTAAACCCTTCTTTCAGGATCCTTAATGTAATGAAATTTTGCAATTTCTTCATCAGGAGCTTGGAATGGATCATATTGATTTCCACTGTGAACAGCCAAATGTGAGAGATACAAAAATAAAGGTTGGTTCCGATTGTGATTTTCTATTATTTTAATTGATTCCTGTGTGAATAAGTCTGTCGAGTACTTTCCTATGGCATCCCAGGCAATTGAAGTGTTTCTTCTTATATCCAGTCCGACCCATCTTTCAATCTAAAATAAAAATTTAAATGATTTCAAATGTTGTTAACTAATAAAATGATAATACATATAGTAAATTCAGAAATATTGAAAATGTTAACCGAAGATTCGACAAGGTGGCTATAGTAATCCTTGAGTCCGTTCCAGTACCCGAAAAAAGAGTCAAATCCTCGAAATGTAGGAGTAAACTCTTTTTTGTAATATCCTAGATGCCACTTTCCTACTGCATGTGTTTTGTAACCAACTTGTTTTAAATACTAAAAAATTAAAGATTTTAATATTATACTTTTAATGAATAAAATATTAACTAGAGGTTCTAGTGACGAATGAAGAACGTGAGAAATTACATGTTGTTAGAAACAATTGATCTTTCAGTCATTCTGTTAGAGTTTTGAAAATTGAAAAATGATGGATCATCTAAAAACTAAGAATACTTAATTTGCGAATTGTCATAACAAAACATAAATTTTAAATATACTATTCATGTTTCTTTACAAATCTGAAAACTGATTGTTTCGAATTTTAAATGTCAAAAAGTCTTCAAATTTAAATATATTGCATATCTCGAAATATAATTCATTTCATTTTAAACAAATCAGTTTTTTATGCGAGTATTTGAATACAATTATTCTAAAAGTTTTATTAGATTATTATTTAAATGAATCTGGATTAATTATTAGAATAATGAATATGGAATAATGAAAAAAAAAAAAAAAAAAAAACTGGGACATACAAATTAAAAAATATTGATATAATCCTGACGATTTTACAAATGATAATTTGACTATTTTTTAGTAATCACATGAATAATTTTTCTTATAAAATTTAAACAACCTGAGGAAGCAACCTTTCACTTAAAGGTAGACCTCTCGGTTCTGTTTCAAGGAGTACTGAATGCTGCATCCCTATGGAAGTTGGGTACTTTCCGGTCATCAGAGCAGCTCTGCTAGGAGTGCACAAAAGTTGATTGTAATAGTTATTCAGAATAATTCCATTGTAAGCTAAAGCGTCGATATTAGGAGTTTGAATTTGATTTGCTCCGTGAAAACTCACATCGTTCCACCCCTGACACAAAATTGAATCTTATATTCATAAAAATACAAAAAATTTTGGATTTATGTACACAGTTAAAAAAACTTACCATATCATCAGCTAAAATTATAATGATATTTGGTTTTACAGATGATCGAACATCTGAAGTTAATTGTCCAGATTTTATGAAGAGCAAAATGAAGAAAAATGTTACAGATAACATCTTCTGGCCTAAAAATTCTTGAAGTAGCATGGAATATACCCTTTAAATATATTTGTGACACAGTGATAATAAACAATGATTATCAAGATTAAAATGTTGAATAATCACTCAAAATGACGAATTCCTGTTCGATCTTCTTAAAAAATTTATGAACTTGATTGGATTCAATACAACAAATAAGTTACATATGACATATTCAGTTATAATTTTATGAATTTGATCAGATTTAATATAATCGATCTACTTAAAAAGATTTATGAACTTGATTGGATTCAATACAACAAATAAGTTACATATGACATATTCAGTTATGAATTTGATCAGATTTAATATAACGAATAAGCTGTGAATGCTTACCTGTATCAATGACGATAAGTGATACTTTGAACTACAGTTGCGTCAACACAGATCATTAGTATGTTGTTTACTTTGAAATCATCTCGCGAAATTCAGAGAGAAAAAAATAAATTTTTTATGTAATCAACATGCCATCAACTTGTTGCGATTCTTTGTTGGAAACGTATAAAGTGCGAAAAGAGTTGCCAGTTTCAAAGATGTTATCGACGAATTATGATCATTTTTTGAGTGACGCCAACCATTCATTCGCACTAATTCACACTCGTTGATAAACTTTTCAATTAACATAATGATTTAAAAATAACAAAATCATGTATTTTTTATTAGTTAAAATAAATTTTATTGTAGTATCAATAATTTATTTATATAAAATTTATAAATATCTAATTAAGTACAAAACATTGTAAGAAACAATCGAGAAGAATTGAAATTATTTCGTACAACATTTTCGATTGTATACTTCAACATGTCATGTCATACAATTGTTTGATACATTTAAAAAATATTACAACGTTTTCTTCAATATTATTTTCTGAAACATTTTGTAATTTCAAGAGTGGAGTTTGTTCATTTTAATAAAAATGTTACCATGTATAAAATATTTCATAACAACTGAAACTTAAAAGTATAATAGTAAAAAAAACTCAACATAAATGCAAGAATTGCATTATTAAAATCGCATTAGAGAATCAAAAATCATAAATTTCAATTAAAAAGAAATTAACATTTCAACAACTAAAATTTTAACATACAACAATGTATATTCATCATTTTCATAAGCGTTAATAATTAACGAAATTGTGTCTTTCGAAGTAGTTTTGTACCTTGTAGTTTCTCTTTTCGCGTAAATCTCTTTACAAAATCAGTTTTGTTCTCGAAGAATTTTGTTCCTTCATTAGAAGAATTACAAAATTCTCGTCTAAAATTCAAAAATACTTTGTACAATTCTTCTTCTTAAACTTTACTAGCTGACTTGATTGAGAGTTGAATACGATGCAGAATTCGTAATTGTTGTAATCCCTTGTTCGACAGTGTTGAGCTTTTCTGTAGAAGTTTTTGTTTTTTCTCCGCTCCTACGCCTTCTAATAAGCATTATTATATAGATAATTGACAAGGGTACCGGCGTCATCATTGCTATAGAAACTGGAGCAACTGTAAAAATGAAAACATAAAAAAACGTTAATCCCAACAATAAAAATATCGAATGAATACGTTTTATTAAACACATTAAATTACCAGTTGTCAAATCAGACTGTGGCTGATTAAATGCAAATCGAAGAAGAAAAATGGAGATTCCTGTGTTTTGTATACCAGTCTCTACAGCTATCGCACAAATGTCTGGTTTGGATTGTTTTAAAATCCAGGCAACGAAGAGACCTGATAAAAAACCCATCCATGGGATTCCCATGCCGGCAACTAATATCTAATAATTCACCATAAAAGTAGATATTAATGATCTATTCATGATAATGATACTGAAAAAGATTTGTAAAGAAGATTGCCTTACCTGCCAAGAAAACAATTTGAACAAGTACATGTTCGTAAATACTGCAAATGTGACGATAAAAATGATAAGAATAATGGCGAATGGTTTCATGATCCGGACCATAAACCGGCTCAACTTTGGGCATTTCTTCTGAATAATATATCCGATGCCCAGAGGAACAATCAAACTGATAACAAGCATAGAGATGTGAGAATACGGTATCTGCAGTTTTGCTTCGCTGAATATGTGTTTGCCCAGACTAAATAACCAAACAGGAATCATCCCTATAAAAGCATAATAAATAATGAATTCAAGTTTTATCATAATATTTAAAAATAACAATTCATATGAAAATATTACCAAAGGCTACAAGAGTTCCGATGGTTGTCATCGTAACAGATAGATTCAAGTTTCCTCCCAAAAGGACCGTCCATATATTCGAAGCACCTCCACTCGGTGATATCCCAGTAAAGAAAAGACCCAGTCTCATTTCTGGATAATCAGGGAACAGCAAATATCCGAAAAAGTAACTGATCTATAAAAATAGACAATTATAATTAACGAATTATTGTACTTAATAATTTTTTTTATAAATTATTGCATCTATAAAAATTGAATAAAACTTACTAAAGGCATGAAAACAAATTGACAAAATATGCCAATCGCAGGTCCAATAGGCCTTTTGAGTGTTTCATGACAAACTGACCAGTCCATGGCGCAGCCAAAATTAATGTACATAATTGAAACAAAAGTCGCCACACTTACAGTAAATATTATGTCAATAACTCGTTCTGGTCTTTTCACAATGATCATTGCAGTGTTTGTCGTTTGTTCTTTCTAAAATTAAAAAATATCATTTTAATAAAATGGAAAAATATTTGTTCAAACTACTTTTTCATGGACACAATTTTGACAACAAACGAACAAATCACAAACATGTAAACAATTGTTATTGAACACAAACCTTTCAACATCATTTTTACATACTTTCAGTCTTGTGATTCAAAATTTGTACACTTATTTTTTACATGTTTGCAAATGTTTCTTAGTCAATTCAAAATCAAGATCCATTCATGATTTGAAATCAATTCTACATTGTATACCCCGTCAATCTCAAGTATTAGAGTCACATTTGATGATCCCAAAAAGAGAGTGCTCAGTTTTACTTCTCCAATCCAAACTGAACTATTTTTATGTACAACTTCAGGGATTTCAATCCTCACAACATCTGGATTTGTGTTTTTTGTTTTTATTTGGTACCCACGGTTGTCAGGAATTGTAGATAAATTGAAGCGAAGTGTGATTGTTTGATCCATGCTTAATTCGTAGCTTGATTGGTTCCATGTAACTGTCCATGCTTCCAAGCATCTCGTCGATCCAACTAAAAACAGCAGGGTCAAACATAGTATTTTCCACATTTTCGATCTGAAAACAGTTTAATTTAATTAATCCATAATATATAAGAAATAAGAAACACAAATATATACTATCAATATTTGTAAACGTAAGTGAAAGTTTTTTTAAATTAAAAAAATACTTGGTTTAAAATTTTGGAGCAAACGTGAGTTAAAGTAAGTGCAGAAACAAAAATAACATCAATTGAATTACAGATTTGAGCAATTGGTAATGATACTGTTTCATAACATGTCGCATGTGCGGAGATGCAAAAAAATTCACTTAGTCTACACCGGACTGAAACTATATTTTGCTCCAGATTGTAAATGTAAAAAAAGAAATAATAAAATGAAAATACATATGTTTATTTTGGTTGTTTCAGTGGTCCAAATGAGTAAAGTTGTGCACCGCGTTATTATCCGTCGGCTATATCACGTACGTGGATACTTGAAAAACCACTTAATGCGACAAGTCACTGATTGCATCATTAAATCAAATTGAATATAGTTAGAACTTAATTTTTGTTTAGATGTATACAGGTTGAGACTCACGTACAATCGTGCAAATTATCATTTGATAAGACACACTTTCATAAGCAATGCCATCTGGGAAATTAACCTAGTAGTTGGCAGCACTGCATTGGCAGTGAGATGAAACAAAAAATCCCTAGCAATGTTAGAAAGATATAGAAATTTGTTTCGCTGACAGTTTTTAGATGGTTCCGAACAGTTCCCAGAATAATTGTAAATGAAATTCTCCAGCTGTTCTTTAGTGCCAACAACAGTGTGATACCATTGCTTCATTCTCAGCGTCTGAGAACATTCCAGTTGATTCCAGTCATCGAGCTTTCAATATAGCGTTAGTCCTCAAGCGAAGTTAATTTCCTCGTTCGCAACCATGTCTTTCTTCGGTGCACTCATGGGAGATTTCATGGACGACGATCCATTTTTCGGGTAAGTCTGCGAACTAGTGTCGCGCTTGCCAAGCGATTAATCGACCCACATTCAACCCACCAAGCCGTCTCCTTTTCGCTTTATTTTTAGTATGGTTGATCACAACTAATGAGATCGACAGGTCGT